>PVKE010028270.1:10192-21129 GCA_004027555.1 Craseonycteris thonglongyai | reverse complement strand
CGGAAGAAGACATCAGCGCCCTTATCGATTGCCACTCGGACCCACTGACCGATGAAGACCTCCTTGAGATGACAAAGTCTGCAAGTGAGGAAGAAAACAAAGAGGAAGACGAAGAAGAAACTGAAAAGCGTGGCCTTACCCTGGAGAATCTGCAACAATTGTGCAACATGGCAAGAGCGATGCAACAATTTGCACAAGATGTTGACAACAATAGGGTTCGAGCTGTCGAGTTCAGCCATCGCGTTGACGGGGTGATGTCCTTGTTCAGGGGAATTTTGAAGGAAAAGGAAAAACAAAGACAACAACGACCCATCAGCATGTTTCTCTCCAAGGTACAGCCCCCGGCTCTCCCGTCAGCGCCTCCAGCAGAAGCGTCTCCGAGGGAGCCTAACGCTTCTACGTGTCACGTGAGCGCCTCTCCTCCGCCCCCCACACGAGACTCTCCGCTTCTCTCAGAAAGCCATGCTGGTTCATGTTTATGACTGTCTAAGGTTTTGTCATTCACCTTATTCATTAGCACTGACACGTTGAAGTAAATACGTATACTGTTGTCATTTTTGTCTTAAATGAGTAAAGTATGAATACTGTTTACATATTTAAAACATTCTTGTACCCGCATACACGAAAATTCCTAGGGGCCAATCCTACTTCGTGGTTTTTCAGCTTTCACAGAAGGTTCTGGTCCCCATTAACCGCGAAAACGAGGGATCACTGTAGTTGCTGTAGCCAACCTCTGGAATACCCCACAATGAGCTCTGTTTCTTGATTTTCACACCCTCCTAGTGTTAGTCCCCTCTCACATTGTGCATAGGTGGTGTGTCTGAGCACCACCAGAATACATTCAATGGTATGTCACACATGAAGTAACCAAGGTATAAGGAGACTGAACGAATTATTAAAGGTCTATCCAATAAGTAGAGGATCAACCTGAGAATCTGTCTTTCTCCCGAAACTGAGCTCTAAACCACTATATTATCAACATAAAATAAAATCATTGACATTATAGACAATGCTGAATATACTGGAAAGACTAACTTTAATTATTTAACTTAAAGTTTTTTGGTTTGTTTTTTTTTAAAGATTTTTTGTTTGTTTGTTTGTTTATTTATTTATTTATTTTTGAGAGAGAGAGAGAGAGATACAGAGAGAGAACTGAACTGGGGGAGCTCCCAGTTCAGCATATGGTTCCGCACGGGCCGGGGCCGGGATTCGATCCTCGGTCCCCGGCGCTGCAAAGTGAGCACTTAACCCACTGAGCCATCCCGGCTTCCCCAACTTAAAGTTTTTGCGTTGGTCATTGCAACCACATGGATATTTAATTTTACTACACTGATATCTGTGAAGCTACAGAAAAGTGAATTCTAGAAAAAATAAATCAATTTTCTTGTTCACTTCTGTTAATATGGTTCCCTAACTGTAGACATTAAATTAACCTTGTGCTAAATTTGAGGACATAATTGTAAAAATTAATGTTAATATATATATGTTTATGAAAAATTCAGAATAAATATAAGAAAATAAAGTTCTAACAGATCAGTAATATTCAGAGGCAAGTTTGCTCATAATCATGTTGGCCATCATAATTGGGCTTCAAGTTTGACTTGCTACAACAATGGTTATAATAAAGATGTTGTTTTTTCTTAGAGACAAATTTATTATATGGAAAACATCAACAGAAAAAATGTTGGCATGAACATTGGGAGAACAGAAATGTAAAATCATTTTTAAGAAATCTGACCTAGAGAGTGAAAGTCATAAAGCAAACATAGGAGCATAGTGCTAATCTTCAGCAAATAATTTATATAAACTCTAATAATATTTGTAGTTTGCTAAAGTATTAAAAGGTTGCAGAAAATCAGTTTTCTGAAAA
This sequence comes from Craseonycteris thonglongyai, assembly GCA_004027555.1. NCBI lineage: Eukaryota > Metazoa > Chordata > Mammalia > Chiroptera > Craseonycteridae > Craseonycteris > Craseonycteris thonglongyai. Next base: position 19,259 of record PVKE010028270.1, on the reverse strand, counting down.
ATTATGAAGATAATTTTGCATGAAATCATATCACAAAATAAGTGAATAGAAATAGTATGTCTCTGTAGCTTGGGTTTATATGAATTCATGCATTAAAGTAAAATATTTATACAGATATATTATGAAACAAATTACTGTTACTACAGAACTAAATCTAGCTTATGGTAAAGACATAATGTCATACTTTGGACCAAAGGTCATGTCATAAATTAAAGCTGAAATTAGACCAGCAGGGTCCCATTATTTTTCTCAGCATGAAATGTTAATAATATGACTTAGACTGCCCTTATTTCACTTATTGTTTCAAGATCTTGTTAATATTCTTCTTTTGCATTATCATTTTCTTCTCAACATATACTTTTTTCCTCTAAAATATATATATTTGAACTCCAGCTGCACCTTATTCAGCTTGCCATCTGTTGAACATTTAGATTCAGCTGTAAATGCTGGCATATCTACTCTGCAGGAATATTTTGCCAAATGACCATTCTTTATCTACACACTCATTTCTGAGACCATGTCACATGCAAGTGCTGTAACTTTTGAGAAAACAAATTTACTATATTCAGAAAGCAATGCTTTCAGAAAACAAATAACATGACATTTAAGAAGATTTATTAAATATTTCCACCGGCTAATAATGTATTAAAACATATAATTGTGGGTGGGATTTTGGGGTCTATTTTAACTAAAATCAGAAAATAACTTTTCAGAAAAGCTATGTTGATAATATTTTCTTAAGCATCGGTTTAGCTGCAAGATAGCTAGTTATGAGTTATTTTCCTGCACGAAATGTTTATCTTCATTTTCTGCTATCAAAAGATAAGTGTTTCTTTTCTTCTTCTAATTATATTTGTATATATATTTAATAAAGGTTTAAAATGTACACTGCAACTATTAATAGTCTTTAAAATACTGTTTATGAATATTTGATTAATAGAAAATTATTTTAAAATACAATTATGTACTTTATTGAGATTAAATAATTTTTATCTACTGTGACAAAAAGTGAATTTATATGTAAATGGATATTAGTTAACACTTAGCAGCAAAAAGAAAAAACTTTAGTGACAAACTAATTTTATTCATAGTTAATAAAATTTTAAATAATTAAACCAGTGCAGATGCATTAATATTATTCTATATCCATCCAATATAGTTGTTTAATGATACAAATATGAGATTGCTAATAATAAAAAACTGTTGTGAAATGGAATGTTTCCAGTTATTATTCTATGCTTCTCTAAACATATGTAAGTCTGTATAGAATCAGTTTACTGAATTTTGTTTAATAAACCCTAATTATGTAATAGAATATATGAGCCTTTTTATACATTAACAGCCCCCAAATACAGCTACTATATCTATTTGCTTTTTGTCCCTTGCCTTGCTGGTGGTGTACCGTTAAACATCACTAACTGTAATGTTCATGGAGGCAAGCCACTGGGTTAGAGGTGAAGCTCATCAACTTTAGAAACCAAAATTTTCTGTGAAAGGGGGTTTTCATATAAAATAATAATAGTGTTTTGTTTTTAAATGGAAACTAATTCTTTATTGTTACATAGAGATTATACGCATAAATTTTGCAGATTTGGAATATAATTTTTCTAAGTATATTTCATCCAATAAGGGAAAATTCAATTACAATTAGTACTAAGGCATTTTGAATAGAAATAGGAAACAAAACAAAACAAAACTTTTTCACCATTTACCCAGAAAAAATTAAACTCCTTATGACTTGTGAGTGATATTTTTTTTTCTCTTTTTGAATCCAGTAGTCATTAATAGTTGAGTTAAACAGGAAATCAGGTGGGCAAAATTAGTTTTTTCACTGCTAAAAGCATCAATTAAAAAGTCAGGGAAGTGATGGACTTAGCTATTAAATGCAGAAAAACACATCATTTAAAAGATGATGTTAAAGATAAGTTTCTAAAATCAATGAAATTGAGAATATTAGGATAATGAAAATTTAAATTAATTACAAGGGATAAATAAAGATAAAACTGAACACCTGTGAATTTGGGACCAGTTGGTGAACACATTAGATGATACTGAAATCAACATCTTTAATAACAGTAAGAATGAGAAATGAAATATGCTTTTCTAGGATCAGAAATTCTGCCATGGTTCTGTGTATTTTTATATATCAAAGAATGAGTTATGAACAGAGGGGTAAACACATTCACTCTACTCTTCTTTACATAGAAAATTAAAATTCAAACACTCATGGAAAGAAAATTTATGAGAACACTGTCAATCAGGCAGGCTTTATTCCTTCTTTCAGCATTCTATATAATACTTGATGTACATTGACTTTTATTTAAACATTGGAGAAAATATAAATATTTTATTTTCTAACTAGAATAAATTATCTAATGCAAAACAAATTTAATCAAGATATATTAATTTTGGTTTATTTTGCTAAGTGCAAGTAATCAAGACTAGAATAATCAAAATAGCCATGAGCTTATCTTTGTATATATTATCCAACCTTAATAATACAACTTCTGGAGAAGCTGGGATGGCTCAGTGGGTTAAGCACTCACTTTGCAGCCCCAGGGACTGGGGATTGAATCTCAGCCCCAGCTTGTGCAAACCCATGTGCTGAACTGGAGTGTGCTTCCAATACATGAGGCCCCCAGTTCAGTTCTTGTCCCCGATTTGGCTCCTGGCTCAAGGGGAAGTGTCTCCCACATGAGAGGCCCCCAGCCCATTTCCTGCTGTGCCCAGTCCCTGCCTTGAATGGCCCCCACCCACATGTGTGGGACAAAACCATGTTAAAAACTGATGATGTACAACTATGGAAATTTCTCTGGGGCCACCCCATTCTCTCTCTCTCAAAAACAATAAAAAACAATTAAAAAATAATATTAATACAATTCCTAACTTATAAGAGCTAAATTGTACTAATAGTAATGAAAAACATACTTGCTGAGAAAAAAATATGTACAAACTTTCTCTAATAAGAATTTAAATAGGAAGATAAGCACTCATTTTTTAAAGAGATTTTATTTTTATTTTATTGTTTTGACAGAAGGTGATAAAGAGAGAAAAGAAGGGGTGGGAGTGAGGACAGTGGAGTTTCCATAGTTGTATAACATTAGTTGTGACATGGTTTCATCTCCCACAGGTGAATGTGGGGGCCACATGGGTTGGGAACTGAACTGGGGGAATTCTACATAGGAGGTAGGAAACTTCACCGCTAAGTCATCCTGATGAAGTTCAGCATATGGGGTTTGCGTGGCCCAGGGCTGGGAATTAAATCCCAGATCTTGGGATTGCGAGGCAAGCACTCAACCACTGAGCTATCCCAGCATCCCAAAACATGAATTTTTGATAAACTTGTTTCTGATTGCTGATAAAAAGATTTGTACATATAACGTTTTAAATTATTAACCACATGATTAGTATTGATTGAAACCCTTCTATTCAACCACTTGTTCTTAGACAATCAAATTATTTTATTTATACATTCTCAAAAAAATATGTATCATTAGCTACTATTTCTAAAAAACTTAGAAAATCAAATATATTCATTTCTTTAGGAAAAAATCTAATATTTTTATTTGATAAAATAAGACAGATTCTTACCGGTAAGTAACTAATTAGGAATTTACTTTTTCCATAGAGCTTCATCTTTTTTATAAACTCTCAGTGACTATTTGTACAAAACTATCAAAGAATATTAACAGCTCATTATTTAACAGAGGAAAAAAAAAGTTATGCCATCACATCTAAAATAGAAATAAAAAAACAGAATAACTTCATTAAAAAGCAACCATGCATTTGATAAAGTAAAAATATGCATAAATTTAAAAGCAAAGGGTTGTACAGTGTATTAGATATTGACCCATAACTGAACATACATTTCAATTTATTTAAGCAGAAAAAAATATTAAAAAAAAATTAGGAGATAGACTTATATAATAATTCAGCCACAATGTCCCTCATTTCTTAAATACAAACTGATTATTAAATATTATTTAAAAGGACAGTTAAAAATTCTACATAAGATACTGTTTAGCACATTTATCTCTAAATGCTGAAGTCCTAATATTAAATTAAATAAGCTGATTAATCTCACAATATGTATAAAGACATATTAACTCCCTCTATCCATGGAATGAGGTTTATGATATATGTGTGTGTATACGTATGTGTGTGTGTGTGTATGCATATATACATATATGCATATATGTAGATTTGATATATGATATATGTGTATATACAAGCATATTTACATATATGTGTGTAATATATATTTATGTGTGTGTGTGTATGTATGTTTACATATATCTCTCAGGAAAATTACTTTACATATAATCACTTATGAGCTGGCAAATAATAGTAAATAACAAACAGTTCTTATGGAAGGAACCAAAACAGTTCGTAGCATTTGCCAATTTCCAAGCCAATTATCACGGTTGACATCAAGCTAACCATTTGATGCCAGCTGGCTGGCATCTGTAACTTGAGAACTTTCAATAATCAGTCTTTGCAAAGCAGTAACAGCTGATTCCAGGACACCATCCTATGTAGTATACAGTAAGGATGGAGGAATTAAGCTATTGGTGGTTAACTTTATTTAAAATATGAACAATAATTAGTATTGGTATGTAAAAATAATATTACCAAGCAAAACAGTGTTATTCTCATTTTTATTCAGCATAAAAATGAGAATAACACTGACAACAACATAGAGGCCGTGAAATGTGTTTTGACTCCATATTCCTTTTTTTACTTTCTGTTTATGTGTTTTGTATAACTACATTTCCATGTTTAATTTTTCATGTATTTTGTTTTTATTTTCACTGTTTTCTTTATTATATATATATTTTTATATATTCACATTTAAAAAATAAAACAACTTTGAAGAAAAACAATATGGATACTCAATTCTGTTGCAAAATAAAACAAACATTACACCAAAGTTCACCACAGCAATATTTCTTTTAGTAGCCTCATAAAAACACATTTCCTAAAAGGTAGAAAATAGTTTTATAAGATATAAGTATTCATATTTTCTACCTTTAAAAACACTATATTAATTGCTAAAATTTTGATTGAATTCAACTTTTTATATAACCTTTTTTTCACTTGACCTATTCTACTGTTTATCCACTATAAAATTTAGCATAAAAATGCTACTCTTTTATTATAAAATTTTTGTTCATTTTTTATTTCATATCCTCAAGAGTTACCATGATTTCCAGGCCCTAGGTTAACAAATAAAAGTGAAAATTGTGCCTTTAAATTATCATATGATATTTTACATTAACTTAAGGTGACCAGACATCCCGCTTTTGGTGGGACAGTCCCGATTTTTAACTATTTGTCCTGCATCCCACGGCATTTTAAAAAAGTCTCGATATTTGGAAAGAATGCACGACAAGCTAGGGAATGACGGGAGACAGACCAAATGTTTCATCAACTACCCCACCCCCACCCCCCTCGGTCAATGGTGTCCTGCTTTACCAATGTTAAAATCTGGTCACCTTAACTAATATTCAACAATTTGCATACAGAAAGCAAAAGATAGAAGACAAATAATATGTGAGTTAAATCATTAACATTTAAAAATGTTTGCAATCTGTTTCCCAAGTGAATAATTAAAGCTCTATCACAAAAAGAAAAAGAAGATAAAACTAAACCTAAAGCAAGAGGAAAGGAGCAAATACATAATAGAAAAAAAAGGAAAAGGAATTCCATAGAGAACAAGAAAAGATAGACAAAATAAATGAAACAAATACCTGTTTCCCCCAGAACAAAATCAACAAAATTGAAAAATATCTAATAAAACTGAAATAAATAAATATAAATCAATAAATAGCACAATTTGTCTGTATTAGGGATAAAAGAGAAGAGAATATCACTACCAATCATATCTTCTGTAAAATAAATAAATAAATAAAAAATCTAGAAGTGTTCTTTTTATAAAATAAGACAGATTCTTAAGTAACTAATTGGGACCTAATTGGGACTTTACTTTTACCATTAAAAATACTGTAAAACTTTATACTAATAAGTTTAATAATTTCAAAACAAAATAGACTAATTTAAAGAAAGTTTCAATCTATCAAAAGAGATAAGCCAAACTTATAGTTTTAAAACATTGAAGTAATAAGTTATAAGTAAAATTCTCCCCAAAGTGAAAGTAAAATTATAAAAGTTTTAGAAAAAAGCATAGGATTCTTCATGACCTAGGATTTACTGAAGAGGTGTTATATATGACACCATTAACGTGATCCCCAAAATAATAAAATACTATATATATTTTCCTTGTGATCCATAAGAATTTCTTTAATATTTTCTACACTAATTTTTTACTGGTTTGTTAATCTAATTAGTACTCATCAAGTGGAAGACTTTTTTTACACTTTTAAAATATACATTTTAATTAGTTTGCTTAAGCAAATGTGTTACAATATTATTGTCTAAAGGCACATATACAGACACACACAAAAAATAAAAAGAAATTCTCACATTTTAAATAAGTGACACAGATTTCAAATACTTGCCCTAATAAATGCTACTTTATGTTCATATTTTGCACTCTCTGTGCAAAATATTCTAATGTTCCAGGCACATACATCAATTTTTGGTTACTATGAGGGGGACCACTAAAATTCTCTTCTTCTTTGCTTGAATGTTAAAAATAAATTAAATAAGTCTCAAAAATGACAGATGAAAGCAAAATGTACCTTCTCTATTACTGATGAAATCTAAGCCATAGGATGTATATTAATGCAAATGTCATATATCTACCTGGAACTGGCCTTGTGGATGTAGGAAAGATTTCCTCCACTTTTGCAAGTTCTATTCAGGTACAACTATGACATGATAAACTGAGGGGTGACGTAGCCTGTGGCCAACTCATTTTAAGGGATGATCCAGTAAAAATACTTAATTTAGTCCTCCCAGATTTTTCAACGAGACAATGTATATGACTTATCTTATGTCAGAGTGACTAGAGCTCCAACAATGAGTCAGAATGTTATATTAAATAAAGTTTGTCTCCTTGGAAGAAAATAACAGAAGAGAAAAAGTGTTTCTCCCTAAGAGTGATCATTAGAAATTAACCATTGCAGTGAATGCTGTGGTGTACTGTACAGGCAGTCTTTCTAGATGGAAGACGTTCATTTCCCTAGTAATCAGGAATATTAACTTCTTTCACTTCAAAAACTTTCCCTTACCTAAAGCAAGCTTTCTTACTCAATGTTGGGTACCTGAGGACAGCATACAACCAACCAAAGGGGGGATTGTTCAGATGCACAAAATCTCCTTTCACTTTTTTCAGAACAATTGCCTTCAGAACAATTTTGAAAGGACATTTATTACAGATTTCCTTGTTGGAACAAAGTCCTCTTCCATATCTTGCTTCCCTGTTCCTCATAGGTATTCCCAAGATCCACTCCAAAAGACTACTGCAAGCTGATCACAGAGGCTCAGTGTGTTTTTAGTGGAGAGACAGACTATGATCATACAATCAGTCAGTTAGCATGCAGAAGCCTGTTTGTCCCTCTGTGTGTATCCACACATACATATATGTATACATGCATGTATATATGTATATATGTGTATATGCACACAGCTATAACTATATACCTGTGTGTTTGCATGTGTGTGTATAGAATGTCCCTGCTGAATGCCACTGGCATTCTTTAGATTGCCACTATTCTCATGAAAAATATTCAGTAGGGACATTTCATAATGAACACATTATCATTGATTTAATATTTCACAAATCTTTGAACTCTTTAAGAAATCAAATCTTATATGATTTTAACTGCTACCAAAAGAAGAGACTCATAATACAATCTGTGATACACATGTACTGATGTTGATTATAAACTATGCCATCTAATGAATTAAACTTAATCAAAAATCCAATTTTATATTACATTTATTTACAACATTTCTGAAATGCAATACTTTAAATCTTAAACTAATGTGAAATTAAAATAAATTATACTTCATTTTCCCCTCATGATTGTATATATGGTAATAATTGGATCTATTATTTGAAATTCAGTGTTCACCATACGGCTCTATAGATGTAAAGAATCACAGAAATTGCCAAAAACTCTAATGGATCCAGAAAATACTCTCAGAAATTTTGCTGTTACAGTTAAGTTGTTCAAAATTATAACTATTTTATTTTGGTATCTCTCATAAAACATTGAAGGCAGAATAAAAATTAATTGTCTGTGCAATAAAACTAAAAAGTAGTTTAATTGGTACTTGCTGGGAAAATGTTATGTCTGTAGGAAAATGGCCAATAATAAAATAACCACTATTTAAACCAAGTGAGGGCTAAACATAATTCTCTACCAATATACAAAATACTCAGTTTAAAATAAAACTCAGGTAATATCTCTCTGTTTGGGCTGATTATTGCTAACAGGAAAGATCATACGAACTAACTCCTAGGATTGTTGTTGTTGCTACTGCAAGAATTTCACATAATTTTCTCAAAGTCTTAATCCTTGAACTATAAATTTCAGTAAATTAATGTAATAAAATGTAATATTGTGTCTTATAAGATGTATGTGGGGGAAGCCGGGATGGTTCAGTATGTTAAGTGCTCGCTTTGCAGCGCCAGGGACCCAGCATTGAATCCCGGCCCCGGCCCGTGCGGACCCATGTGCTGAACTGGGGAGTGCCCCCAGTTCAGTTCTCTCTCTGTCTCTCTCTCTCTCTCTGTCAAAAAAAATAAAATTATTTAAAAAAAAAAAAAGATGTATGTGCTTGTAAGATACCACCATTTTGTACCTTTGGCTTGGAAAAGAACATCCAAAAACCTTGCAAAAAATATTCTTTGGGGAAAGCCGGGACGGCTCAGCGGGTTGAGCGCTCGCTTTGAGGCCCCGAGGACCGAGGATCGAATCCCGGCTCCGGCCCAGGCAGGACCCACGTGCTGAACTGGGGAGTTCCCACAGTTCAGTTCTCTAACTGTCTCTGTCTCTGTCTCTCTCTCTATCTGTCAAAAAGTAAAATAGAAATAACTATGCACTGAAGACAAAAAGATAATTTCTCTCTATAAATGTGAAAAGATAAAAAAAAAAAA
>PVKE010028270.1:0-10092 GCA_004027555.1 Craseonycteris thonglongyai | reverse complement strand
TATTCTTGAAATATATTCATGATTCTGTCTGAAAAATGCAAATATCCAAACCCTAAATTGTTTTTAGGACATTTATGAGTACATAGAAGTATAACATTTATAAGATAGGAAAGATATATAGATAGGTACATAGAAACTTGCATATATACATACATACATACATATATATACAGATGTATATATATTTTTTTCTATGACTATGTTTTCAAATTTACTAAACTGTAATTCTATAATATGTAATATGCTCTTAATTTCATACAAATTGTTATTTTCTCCCACCTTGTATTTTGCTTTTATATATTTACATATTCCATTGTTCTTTATTTCATTGATTTAATATACTTGTCCAAATCTTATTCAGGATTTTTGCCTATAAAAACATAATTTTAATAATTAACTCAATGCCCTTGTCTACCTATTCTATCATCTGTTTCATTTTTTAAAATTTTCATTCATTGATTTTTTTTTCTTCTTCATTGTAAGCCTTCTAATTTTGGATAGTATGGCATACATTATCAATTTTGGATACTGAATATTTTAATGGCCCTATAAATACAAAATATTTCACAAAGTAGAGAATGCAGGAAGGTATGCTTCTTAGTTATGTTTCATTTTAATTATTCAATAATGAATTTATTGACTCAATCTTTACCATTCTTCACTCCAGCTATTCTTTATTCTGTTCTTCAACCATTCTTTTTCAGAAACTTTGGAAATGACATTTATTCATATTTATATTCCATACCAAAATTTTAATGTCATTTCACCAAGCTTAATTGCCCTAAGACAGACTAGGTCAGAACTTCCACATATGTACTTGGCTAGTAATCCAGCACTTTCCTTATTAGCACTTACCACTGGCTTGATAACGGTCTTTATTTTTTGTAATCACAGTATACACATCACAGCTGTTAGAATATAAGTCCCATGATGATTATGGATGTATTTATTAATTCACATTTTTATTCTTAGCACCTAACACAGACCTGGTTCTTTGAAGTTGTTCAAAAAGCCTTACTTACAGAAGGAAGGAAGAAAGGAAGGAAGGAAGGGAGGGAGGAAGGAAGGGAGGGAGGGAGGGAGGGAGGGAGGGAGGAGGAGAAAAGAAGGGAAAGGAAGGAGAGAGAGAAAGAGAGAGAGAGAGAGAGAGAGAGAGAGAGAGAGATGAAGAGAAAAGAAAGAAGGAAGGAAGATGTGTCAATTTTGTTAGTGCCAGAAGAGGTAAAGGAGTAATTACCCTCTGTGAGCTTGGGAATTTACTAGAACTAAACTCCTAAATAGGCACAAAAAATGCATTTCTCCCATATTCTTTATTTTACAACTGTTTACATAGGATTAACTAAGGGTTATCCAGAATTACTGTTATGGGTTGAACAGTGTTCCTCCAATGTTTATACATTGAAATCCTAACTCCCACTGCCTCGGAATGTAGGAAAGCTGATTAAGTTAAAATAAGGTATTTGGGTGGCTTCTAATTCAATATGACTGATGTTCTTATAAGAAGAGGAAATTTAGATATATGGAGAGAAGCTAGAAATACGTGTGCTCAGAAAGAAAAACCCAATGTGAGAACACAGTGAGGAGACTGCTGCAAGAAAAACAGGGAGTGCTCAGAAGACCTTGGACCTCTGGCCTCCAGAACTGTGAGAAATACATTTCTCTTTTTAAGCCACCGAGTCTTTGCTGCTTTGTTATGGCAACCCTAGAAATTGAATATACTTACCCAATCTACTTTAGTTCTCAAAATAATAGATGTTCTACCTGTAACTTCTATATAAGCCACAGATGAACTAATGCTTGAGTTCAGATTTAAATAGGGTTTTAGAGACTAGTGATTAGAAAAATTATTTATTTTTGTTCTTAAAATATATATTTTTAATTTTATTTTGTTTTAGTGTATGTTTTTATTTGTGTGTTGAGGAAGGAGAAAAAATGACTGTAGGGAGGACTATTTAATACCAAATGAAATAAATTATAATAAATATGTGTTTGCACCTAAAATACTTGATCATAAATATTAATAAATCCTGTCATTCTTGGTGGGAAGCATTGGTTAAATGCCCAAATCTTCTAACTTGCACAAATAAAGAAAAAATGGAGTAGCTAATGAACAGTTTGTATGTCTTCCACCTCTAATTCAAAACTTGGTCAGGAGATTTATTTTTTGATTAAAATTTTACTCTAGTAAGGTAACCCAGAGTTGGACTTTGTATGTTTTGAAGTGTATATGTATTTATAAATAAAAAATAAGAGGACAAATTTGACATCTCTGATTTTCTTGCAAAACCTGTAAATGAAGGGTCATGCCACTAGTATGAGCTTAACTAATGGCTTAAAATAATGTAGAAATGCTATGATTTTGAATTATAATTTCTTTCCAAATATCACATTTCACAAAGTGAATTTTAAAGTGACAATATCAATTCTTTAATTTTCTTTTGTAAGACCTGTGATACCTTTTAAGATAGTGTTAAATACCTCTATCATGCCAAGTTATCAGAGGAACACAGCAGAGAAAATCACATGGCATTTCCGAGGGCTTATGAGACTTTTCTGGGACACAGAAATGTTAAAGAAATCAGATATGCCAGAGGGATACATCACACTTTAAAATAAATTCTATTTAAAGAAGGCAACCTATATAGCAGTTTTTTTTTCTTTTATTAATACCTCACAAAACCTGAGCATCTCAGTATTCTCTCAGACAAGATATACTAGCACAGGAATTTAGTTAGTTGTCTAAACCTCAAAATTCTACTTCATAGTATACTGGAGGCTATTCATTAGCATATTGTGAAGCCTGTCATAAATAATTTAAACTATAGTTGTCAAAATAAATGAGAAAAAATCCATTTATGCTGAACTTCCCTTAATTTTTTTTTATTGTGCATGTATTTGCTGCTTACTAATCTACAAAATCTAGTAAATCACAGTCCCTGTCATTTTAGTGAATTAATCTGCATCATTTCAACTTGACTGATTATGTTGGAAGAATACCATCAAGTATCTTACACTGTCATTTATATATTATTCTGAAGATACATGAAAATACTTTTAAAATGATGTTCAAAGAATCTAGGAAAACTGAAGAAAAATATTCAGTTTAGTGCAAGTGATTTCCAATCATTCTGAAACATTCTAGAAAAACAACATCAGGACAGAAAATGAAAAAGAGAACAAATTGATTCAAAATACATCAACGGCGGGGAGGGGGGGGAGTAATGCCATCTAGTTTTACTACTAAGGATTAGCAAATGGCAGAAATAATTTTTTTTATTGTTAAATTTATTGGGGTGACATTGATTGGTAACAATTAGATAGTTTCCGGATGTACAAGTCCATATCACATCACCTATGCATCGCATTATGTGCTCACCACCCAGAATTAGCTCCCCTTCCATCATCATATATCCAGTGTCAATCCCCACCCCCACAACTTTTCCTCCCACCCACCTCTCCAGGTAACCGCCAAACTATTGAGTGTGTCCATAATGCTGGTGCCCACTCTCTCCTCCCACTCTCCCTCCCCCCTCCTCCCCTTCCCTCAGGGAATCACCCAGCTATTGACTGTGTTCATAGGTCTCTGTGTCTTTGTTACTTTCAGTTTTATATTCCACCTATAAGTGAGGTCATATGTGTCCTCATTCTGTCAGTCTGATTTATTTCACTTAATAAGATGGTCTCTAGGTCCATCCATGTTGTCACAAATGACTGTATTTCGTCTTTTCTTATCGCTAAATAGTATTCCATTGTGTAAATGTACCACAACTTCTTTATCCAATCATCTATAGAGGGCATTTTGGTTGTTTCCATGTTCTAGACACTGTGAACAGTGCTGCGATGAACATGCAGGTACAGACATCTTTAAAGATTAAGGTTTTCAGGTTTTTTGGATAGATACCCAGTAGAGGGATGGCTGGGTCATATGGTAATTCCATTCGTAATTTTTTGAGGAATCTCCATACAGCCTTCCATAGTGGTTGTACCAGTTTACATTCCCACCAGCAGTGTATGAAGGTTCCTTTTTCTCCACACCCTCTCCAGCACTTGTTATCAGTTGTCTTCTGGTTATAGCCATTCTAACAGGTGTAAGATGGTATCTCATTGTGGTTTTTATTTGCATCTCCCTAATTGCTAGTGAAGTGGAGCATTTTTTCATATATCTGTTGGCCATATGTATGTCTTCGTGAGAGAAGTGTCTGTTAAGGTCATGGCAGAGATAATCTTGACTCCAAAAATAAAAATTAGATTTTATTTTATTTTTTAAAATAATTTAGCTTAGTGCTTAAAGTGGAGAATTGATAAAAATGTCTGGAATTCACTTTTAGTTCTGAAACTTACTCAATATGTTGCCTCAAGTTAATTAAGTTAACTTTTCCTATAAAGAAAAGTTGTTTGCTTATCTTTTATTTCTTGACAGATTCTTTTGTCACATGAGGGTCTTTGATTTTTAAGTTCAAGCTAGGTATCCGTATTAGGATTAATCACAGTGCTTTTAGTCAATTTGAATCTTATCACTTACTGACTTTTGGTTTTAAGGATCCTCTACTAGGAAATTTGTCCATGGAAGTGGTAAATGAGAAATTTGCATGCATGTCTTTAGGCAAGAATTCTAAGCTTGAACTCATTTTATCTTATTTTTTTCTTAGGAAACGTCATAATCTTATGAATAAGACATTGTTTGGACAGTGTAGGTCTCTGTGTTAATTTAACTCCCGAATTCAGCATAATAGTACATTTCCTTTCCTTTTTTTTTTTTCCTTTATACAGATTTATAAAGTAGAATTTTCATGTTCTGGAAATTATCTCAGTGCTAGGTATTATTTGAATACTGGCAAAAGACAAATCTCAACTGTGTAAATAACCTACATAATAAGCATATGCTTAAATTTCATAGAAAGCCAATTCAGATTGGCTAAAAAGATGCATTTTGGTGACTAAATAGAATACAGCAAATGTAATAGTATGTAATACCTATGGTAGAATCTAATACAAGTTTGTTCAAATATATGTATTATAGCTGCTAATTTATTATGCTGGAAAAATAAGTGTAATAGAAAACACATAAAATCTATGAAAAATAAACTGGGCAACTTCTGGTTCTGCATGAAAGGAGCTCCATCCTAACAAAAAGTGAAAAGCTAAACAAACTGAAATCAACAACTTCATTCTACTGAGAGGTGAGGACACAAGGCAAACCAATGCCCCCAAGATTAGAAGGAGAGACACATACAGGGTGTTGCAGCTTATCTAAGCAGAGACTCAAGCATAGAACCACCAGCAGAACCCGTGCCAGGTGAGGGCAGCCTGAATCACTCTTGATGAGTTGCTAGAGGCTCAGTGTAGTCAGCTCTGAGAGTTAAAAAAATAAAAAGTCAGTGGAGACCGCGTCACAGGAGGACCCCCAACACACACTTTTTTATCTATACCACCCCCCCACTACACACACACACACACACACACACACCAGGTTCTCACAGTAAATCTAAGAGAGAAATCTCTTCATGCTTCAGGCCTGAAAAAGAGGAAATAATCCATTTTTTAAATATACCAGAGTATATCTTCTTCTGTACATGGTCTTTCTTCAAGATAAACTAGTTAAGAGTCTAACTAGCCTATGGAAAGGAATATACAATTCTAGCCCACTCTATCCTGTCCCACCTAAGTGGTGAAAAAAAAAAAGAAACAAACAAAACAAAACAAAACTAAGAAACACTTGTGACTTTTACAAAACATCAAAACACTGCAACCTTAAACATTGGACTTTAGAACACTTTCTCTCTGCACACACCTTACCACAACATTATTAAAGACCTATTTACAACAGTTTGTTATACCCAGTACCACATGTCTAACTATCAAGAAGAAAAATGCAATGCATATCAAAACACAAAAAACATAATATGAAGAGACAGAGCAAGCATCAGAACCAGACAAGGCAGGATGTTGAAATTCTCAAAAAAATTAAAACAACTGTGATAATATACTAAGGGCTCTAATGGAGACAGCAAACAGCATAAAAGAGCAGATGGGCAATATAAGGAGAGCAAAAGAGCCAAAAATAAATACTAGAGATAAAAAACAAAAGCAAACAAACAAACAATAACAACAGCAACAACAACAACAACAAAAAACACTGTACCAAAAGAGAATAATGTCTTTAATGGACCTATTAGTAGACTGCAACAGTTGAGAAAAGCATTTCTGATCATGAGGCTATGTCAGTAAAAAATTTCAAAATAAAAGAGCAAAGAGTACAAAGACTGAACAAAACAGAATAGACTATTCAAGGACCAAGGGACAACTGTGAAAGACACACATGTAATGGGAATACCGGAAGCAGCAAATGAAGTATTGCTCCTCAATTAAATGTCTCACACCAAACAACAGGTACAGAAAGCTCAGGAAATACTAAAAAGAATAAATGCAAAAAAGAAAAACAAAACAAACAAACTAAACAAGAAAAAACCTGCACCTAGGTATATTATTTTTAAACTACAGAAAATAAAACATAGAGAACAAACTCTGGAAGAAGTCAGTGGTAGGGATAGGAATCACTTTACCTATAGAGGAAGGAAGAATTATAGCCAACTTTTCCGCAGAAAACATGTGAACAAGAAGAAGTAAAACATATAAAGTATCAGGGAAAAAACCAGCCAACAATTCTGTATTATGAAAAAATATCCTTCAAAACTGAAAGAGAAATAAAAACTTTCTCAAACAAACAAAAATTGAAGGAATGTTTTGCCATTAGTTCAGCCTTGCAAGAAATATTATAGAAATTCTTTAGAGAGAAGAAAAATAATATGTGACAAACTCAGATCTATATAAAGAAGCACAAATTAAAAGAAGAAATGACAATCAAATTACCTTGAAATAATTTAAGAATACTGTATTACATAGTAGAAAATGAGATATTTATAGGCAATTCAGGCAATTACATACACTACAAATAGAGCAACATGGGTATGTGGTAAGACAATTAAGCAATGATGTGTTATATACATGATATCAAAGTTTATGATACATCTTCACTTTATATATGTATATTTGTGTATTAATACATATGAAAATGAATTATACGTGATGAATGTATACACATACACTATACATATAATACACATATGTCATGTGTGCATATATATAGTATAGAAGTTTTTAAGGACATATCCCATAATAATTTAACCATATGGCTAAAATAGTATTGCATATAAAGGCAAAATTAGAGCCAATCAGTTCTCAAGAAGGCTTTTAAAATTTTCTGCCAAACCTTTGTACCCATGGATGCAACTGACTGATATGAATAGTTTTGGGATAAAATTATATTGAAATCTTTGTTTAAATTTATTATTAAGACAAAGCCACGAGGATGTATTGAATAGTCAAAAGTTTGCCAATGTTATTATTGACTATTTGGTGAAACAGATGATAACTGTTTATTTTATTATTATTTTTTTCCAAATAGAGCTGTGAATAATTTTTTTATTATTACTTTCAGGCACACAGAACAACAATGACCAGGCTTTTACACCTCATTAATTATTAACTCCAAGAAGTCAACTACCCACCTGCCTCTATACAATTATTAGAATATTATTGGCTATATTCCCCATGTTGCACTGCACAACACTGTGACTATTTTTTTCATTATAGTTAACATTCAATATGATTTTATATTAGTTTCAGGTGTATAGCATAGTGATTAGATATTTATATACTTTATAAAGTGATCCCCCAATAAGTCTAATAACCACCTGACACTACATATAGTTTTTATAATATTATTGACTATATTCCTCAGACTGTACTCTATGTCCAATGACTTTTGTACTTCTACATCAATGCAACTTTCTCACTCGGCCCCCCAAAATCCTTCCCATCTAGTAACCATCAGTTCATTCTCTGTATCTATGAATCTGTATCTGGATAACTATTTAATACTGGAAGAACATTGCTTCAAAATCTTTTCTAATTATAATGTAATAGAACAGTTACAAACATGGCATATACAATACTTTCAGTCACTTTCTCACATCTAGAAAACCAACAAAACAATAAATTGGTTCAAGAAATTTTACCCTTATTTGTAGTTCTTTCCATTTTCACGGTTTAACTACTCTGTCATGAGCCTTTTGGGAGCTACCAATTGAACATCACTTGGAGTTAAGAAAAAACGTATAGTAGCAGATACTTAGTATTTTTATTATTCAGTGAGAATAGACATAACCTCCAGGAAAGGGGCAATTGCAGACTGCATTAGAAAAAATAGAAAATAATGAGTTTCAAGTACTTACTATCTTTGGTTTTAACATAATGTAATCAGTATAAATAGATTTACTCATGATGACTTTAACTGTATGGAGCCAGCTGGTATGATTTGGCTTCTTCACCAGAATTATTTGTATACTAATACCCAATATCATGGCCTAATCTTTTTTTTTTTTTTTTTAGCAAACAACTGATTGTGTGACATAGAATTAAAGATACACCTAGCGTGACAAATTAATTTTTGTATGCATGCTTGTTTGTTTGTTTTTCAAACACAAGATTTCCCTAAGATGTCATGAGTCTGTGAGGTCTTTCTTACTTCCACTTTTCTGGTCAGTAAAAAAGTACCATATTTTTCCATGTATAAGACGATTTCATTGTCTAAAATTGTTTGACAAAAACTTGGGACTCTCTTCTGGGTATCTACTCCCAAAACTTAAAACCTTAGTTCATAAAAAGATATGTATCCCAGTGTTCCTTGCAGTGCTCTTCATGGGGTGGCCATGTCATGGAAACAACCAAAGTGCACTTTGATAGATGACTGGATAAAAATAGCTGTGGTACATTTATAGAGTTAAATATTACTCAGCTATAAGAATAAATGAAATATTACCTTTTGCAACAAGGATGGAACTTGAGATCATCATGCTAAGTGTATATAAGCCAGGTAGAAAAAGCTAAGAACTATTGACTTCACTTTTTTGTGGAATATAAAACTGAAAGTAACAAAGAAACAAAAACCCTCAAGGACATAGTTGATAGCTTAGTGCAGGGGTTCCCAACCTTTTTATACCCTAGGGCACATTCTAAAATATCGGTAGGGCGGCGGGCACCAGCTGTTTCTAAGGATATTTATTATTGAACAAGAATAAAAAATAATAAACAAAAATAATTTAAAAATAATAAATTCATTGTACAAATTATATACACACAAAGAAACATATATACAAAACTTAATACAAAGTAAATAAAAACACATGTATAATAAAATCATTTAAAAAAACATAAAAGAAAACATAAAAAAAAAATAACAATCTGTCAGTTTGATCTTTGGCATTGCATTTCATTGGCCAGTGTCTCCTAATTAGAAGAGTATGACGACAACCCTGTTAGCAAACAATTATTAAGATGTTCATCGGTAAGTCGAGATCTATATCGTAATTTTATTAAATTCATGTTTGAAAACAAAGATTCGCATAAATACGTTATCCCGAAAAACGATTTGATTTTATATGCCACTTTTTTTAAAAATGGGAACCTTGCTTTGTTGACTATGTTCCATAAGTCCTCTGATATTAAGGATTTTAGCAAAATACCGTTCTTAAGGTTCAAAATTTCTAACTCAATTCTTCTGTTTCCCCTGAAGAAGGTCTGCAATACATGTGGCTAGTTCTATTACATTGATTTGGCAAGTAAAAGGATCGATACAGAAGGAGACAATTGGCTCTATATTTGTAAACTGCAGAAATCTCTCTTCAAACTGTTTTTGAAGCACTTGCAGGGTCTCAATAAATAATGACACGTTTAATTCATTGTTACCTAGCATTTTCCTCATATATGGGAAGTGCACGAGAGACTTGATATGCAGATGTGATATCAACAAAGTCAATTTTGCTTTAAATGCGTTTACAGAGCTTCTCATTTCAGCTCTATTTTTGTCTTTTCCCTGCAACTCCAAATTGAAAGAATCTAATCTTTCCATGGTGTCAGCAAGAAAACCCAAATCCACCAGCCAGCAAGAGTCTGTTAGTTCATCCTCATTTTCATTTTTATCATGTATAAATGTTTTTATTTCTTCAATTAAGTTCACAAATCTTGTAAGAA
>PVKE010028269.1:0-21039 GCA_004027555.1 Craseonycteris thonglongyai | reverse complement strand
GCCCTCACGAATGAGATTAATGTCTTTAAAATCATCCTGAGAGAGTACTTGTCCACCTGGTGCCTGTGAGAGGACAGTGAAAAGATAGCCGTTTTTGAGGAAGCAGGACATCCGCAGACACCAGATCTGCAGGTGCCTTCATCTTGGACTTTCCAACCTCCAGAACTGTGAGAACTCAATCAATATCTGTTGTGTATAAGCCCTCAAGTCTATGGTATTCTGTTACAGCAGCCCAAAGGGACTAAGACACGTGATGACGAGGGACGTGTATAAAAACACCTGGCACGCAAAAGTCACTACATAAATGTTGTGTTCTTATTCTCCTAGGTGCATCGTATTCTTTCCTCAAACCAGTCATTGTTGTAACCATGGGGGTCAGAAACTGCTCCCACCCACAAAAAGCCACTTCACAGTGAAAGGAAGAGAAAGGGAATCCCTTGGGTCCCCTTTGCTTTCTGTTTTTCTCCTGTCCCCTTTTCATTCAGTCTTCACAGTTTTCTTCTTTGCATCTATTGTCATTAAAACTTTCCTAGGAAAATATAGAATGCAGAATTCATAATGTGAGAGTATTTCTCTCCATTAGGCATCTGACCAGTGTAGTCCCTTTCACTGTCCCTTAGACAAATCTCCCAGTTCAAGCTATTTTCAACCACATCTGTTACTCAGTGACAGAATTACAAATTAATGTAACTGCCATATTTAAATGCTTGAGGACCTGACAGGTAAGCGATACTAGGAGTCCCTAGAGAAGGGGAAGGTGTTAGACCTTCCAGGGAGAGGGTTAGACCACCCAGTTAGACAAGATGATCACTCCTCTCTATTGTGTGAATAAGTGAGAACTGATGTTCCTTAAATCTGAACTCATGAAGAGAACCACAGGGGAGTTACTTGTTCTTGAAAGAAGAAAAGGAGAAGCCTTCTCAGTAGAGAGAAGATGTGACCTGTGGACAGATCCTCTGAGAAATTGGCACCCAATGTGGATGAAAACATTACAATGAATCCTCCCTTCCTTCTAATTTGGACATATTATATCTCTCAGATAAGTTGAAGAAGACAGAGCAATAGATTGAGATAAAAGTAGACATTCCAAAGACCCAGAGTCAGAGGCCACCTGGTAGAAGAAGAGATTGCTACAACATAACTGAGGGCTGATTTGTAACCCCAGGAAGGATTACTGGGGATCAGGTTGAACAAGACTGGATATCAAAGAGAACTTGAAATGGTAGAGGAAGCAATGGAGATAAAGCACACCATAGTCTGCTGTTCCCAGTCAGGTAGAAGAAGTCCAGGACATAATGGAGAGGAACCTCTTCCTTCCCTCTAAAATTAATGCAGGTTGGCAGCCTGAGCACTTGGATCTTGGGAGAGAAAAAGCACAGGAATCAAGGAGGGGTGGCAGAGAAGCTATAAGACCGAAACTCTTAGGTCAAAATAAGAATTCTGTGTCAGTCAACTCTGATACTTTTTGTCTAACCCTGTGGAGGTCATGGCTGATCGGAGAGCTACCAACAAACTCTTTTCTTAAACATTGCTACATATATCAGGTGCATAGGTTCAAGGTCACAACTTGCTGCACACGTGTACAAGACTAATGTTAAGCTAAATTATTTAAGCTATCGGTTTGGTTAGAATGCGTGTTGAAAGATGCTAAAAGACATGTTATGTGCTGTGTATCCAAAATGAGTCGCTTATAAAAATATTTTTGCAAGGGTTGTTTATGGTGACTGTTAGAAATGTTCTACAAAGTCAACTATTGAAGATTCTGATTAATTGATATTAAAGACATTTTTTGGGTTGTACTTTTTTTCTGTATCTATTACTTTGCAATTTTCCATCACTTGGTAAGAACATTTTTTTATTCTTTATATTTTTATATTTTTTTGTTTAATAATTTCTAGATTATAACCGAAAATAAATTTAAAATCATGTATTTTATTATATTTGCAGGTTTTCTTTCTTTTTTTCTTTTTTTGGCATTATAGCACATACTAGTAATGAATGTACGAGGGCTGTACGGAAAGTATCCAGCCAAGTAATATGAAAATAGGTACATTCATGGCTGGATATTTTCCAGACAGCCCCCATGTGTCTTGGGTACACATGGCCTATGTTGTAATTTTTTTTTACTTCAACCTCTGTAATTTTCTGGTGAAAACCCTTTGGAAGAACTTCTTACCAGACTTAGCTGAAGAAGAGAAAAGGACCAGTCCATATGTGATCTGCCTAACTATAAGGTTGAGAGTGCTTCCAAGACAAATCATGGAAGGGTCAGAGGGCCACCCTCTTAGAGATCTACAAGCACTTGGTAGACCAAGTTAGCACCTGTGTCCCCTAGACCAGATTGCTGAGATGACTCTAACTGCCCTACTGATGCCTCTTGAATTTCGCCATTACCAGATCACAATCTCTGCTCACTTGTCACTATGTCAGATGGTTTGTCTGCTCGATTGTAGCACCTACAGCATCTTGCCAACACTTTAAATTCCCAGCTTCCTTGCTGGTTTGTCACACTCATCTGGCAAATATGCAATAAAGGAGCAGTAGAGCCCCTGGAATAATATTATACATTCCTATCTCTAACCCCTCCACCAGGTCTGCTGGGCAGGGGTGGGGGGAATCATGCAGTAGGCAGGTTGGTGCCTTGATAAAATCCCAGCATCCAATTTGCTCGGCCTCTTGTCCACCTTAACAATTCTATTGCATGGTGCCAGCTACCTCCCTCTTTCATTTCCCTCAATAGCTACCTTACACATTTACTGTTTTGTTTTCACCATTCAACGCCTTCATCACTTGTTTAATCAGGCTTTCTATTTCAGAAAAAGCAGCACTGCCTGCTGTGAGCTAATGTTTAGCTATAAGCCGTCCTTGTTTTCCATTTCTCAGAGAAAGAAGTAGCTCTTCTCTTACAGTAGGATAAACCAACTGCCATCCCGTCCTTCCGTGTCTCCTCTAAGATCCAAGCCCATCCCTCCATTTCTCTCTTTACTGAATCCTATCCTTTCCCTTCCTTCTCGTCTCAATTCTCAACCATCTCAAAGTCAAAAGCAAACAACTCATTCTGCTATTCTCCTCTACCTAACGCCTTGCTCCTCGTTCAATAGCAACCCACTCCTGTCCCATTCCTTTACCTATGAACCACTAACTCATTCTTGGAGAGCATCTCCAAATTCAGGGGATATTCCAGACCTCCTTCTTTACACCCCAGAAGTATATGAACCACTGGCTGCTCACTACACATCTGTTCCCATCACAATCTTCTCCCTTTGTTCTTCTACCTCTAATGGATGCTCAGGGTCTTTTTCAGGTTCTTTCTTGAGCCAATCCATAAGTATTGGTGTCACCCATGGTTCTCCTCTTACTGCCTGTTACTTTAAATCAACTGCTTGACATTCAGTTACAGTAATCTCCAGAAACCTCTCTGGCCCCATCTCTTCTCAGACTGCTTTCTCTAAACATCTCAACCAACTCTTCTTCCTTCTGCTCTACCCTCACTGCCCCTGAGGTGAGTAGCCTCATATGCACATTTGATCATGTCATTTCCTTGTTCCAATACTTTCCATGATCCCCATCAGCCTCGGGACATACTCCTTAGCTGGACATACAGAACCCCTAACCATGACTCATCTTTTACTGACAGTTTGGTCCAATGGTCCAAATTCCTCTTATTCCATTCCTTGAAAGTCATGTTATTTATTCTGACTGTTTTCATTATTTAAGTATAGACCTTGTTTGTTTGGTGCTGGCAAACAAGTCTTAAGGCACATTTTTCATCATTTCAGTATGTTAGAGAGAAAAAAAAATCTTTAATAAGATTGGAAGAAAAACAGACACACAAATAGGTATTTCTGTTATTATTATCTGTGTGGCTGATCTGCTTTTTAGAAATTGTATCTTTACAGGTCAGTCTTCAGTTAAAAATGATCATTTTACAAAACCACCTGGCAAGATTTCACAGAATAGCAAGAAGTTTAGAGACTACAATGGCTCCTATAAAAATATTAATAATAAAAATTAAGACTCTGATAGTGCAAAAACAACAAGTGATTCGATCCCTACAAAATAACGTCATCATGTTTAGTGGGCATCCACAAGAACATCTAAACACAGAGTGTATGTCACCTTCTGAGCATTACTCTTAATTAGTGCAGTCATGCAAGTGGTCTCCCAGACAAGTATAACATCCCCCAAGTAGGTGACTAAGGAATTTTAAGAACATCCAAATTCTATTTACAGTGGTCATAAAGTGGTCAAAACTAGATTGAGAATCTCAATAAAAAGCTTAAAACCAAATCTATTTCACACTTTCTGAAGAATTTTTTTTTTTTTAACAATTTAGTTATTGTTTTTGACAGAGAGAGAGAGATACAGAGTCAGAGACAGAGAGAAGGGGGAGGGCCCAGAGCAGTCTCCATAGTTGCACATCATTGGTTTTTCCACAGTTTCATTCCACAGGTGGGCAGGGTTGCACAGGGCAGGAACTGGGCCGGGGTCTTGCCCCAGTGAGAACTGAACTGGGGGCACTCCTCAGTTCAGCATATGGGTCCGCACGGGCCGGGGCTGGGATTCAATCCTTGGTCCCTGGGGCTGCAAAGTGAGCGCCTAACCCACTGAGCCATCCCAGCTTCCCCAGAAATTCTTTTTTAAAGAGGTTTTTTTTAAAAGATTTATTTTATTGTTTTTGACAGAGATAGAGAGAAGGGGGAGGGCCCAAAACGGTCTCCAAAGTTGCATATCATCAATTTTTGACATGGTTTTTTTCCACATTGGTGGGTGAGGACTGCACAAGGTGGAAATTGGGCTGGGGGCCTCCGACATGGGAGGTACAACCCCTCGAGCCAGGGGCCGCACAGGGGAGCAAGAACTGAACTGGGGGCTTCACAGATGAGAAGCACACCCCAGTTCAGCACATGGGTCTGCACTGACCGGGGCTGGGACTCAATCCTCAGTCCCCTGGGGCTGCAAAGTGAGTGCTCAACCTACTGAGCCATCCCAACTTCCCCAGAATTTTTTAACAACAGATGGGGAATGCAGCTTAACAATGGAAAGCCCAAGGAATAAGAACTCTTCCATGCATTTCTCACACTCTATTCCCGTTCCAGGAAGAGGACACAATGAGCCAGAGTACACGCTGACCACCAGGAGACACCCACCTGTACGGAGGTGTAACTATGACAGCTGAGAGTGGCACCTGTGCTCTGATGTCAAATTCATCAAGCAACCATCTAATTACAATTCGTTATAGGCCCCCACCATCATGTAGCTTTCCTGAGAGGGAAAGGCACACCTCCAGCCCAAGGTATGTAGTTTGAATATTAATCTCTTTAATTGACAAATTAATATATCACTCTCCTATGAGCTTGGTAACCACAAGTCTGTCTTTGAAATATCAATGATAGATGGAAGAACTGACAAAACCAAGTCTTGGTGCCTATAGAAATTGAGGCAGACACTGGCCTGCCCCTGTTCAGTCATTCAAGAGGCATCAATGGAGCCCAGACCATGTACCACTGAAAATGGTGGCGGCTGGAGATGGGACAGTAAAGAAGATAGTGTCCTTGCTGCCTTGGAACAAAGACTGGTGAGAAGGACAGACAAGTAAACACACGGAGTTTGTAGAATGAATATTGGCTATTTTTTCTAATCATATTCATTTCAAGAAAACGTATATCTGTGTTTGAGTGGGTGTTATTTAATTCAAAATACTGAAACTACTTTTTATTATAAATGACTACATAGAACTTTACCTTTTATACATGAACACTGCAGCCAACTAAAATTGCAAACATTTCTCCAAATACTCTCTGTTAACTTGACTTTCTCTTAACTTCTACCTGCCTTTGGTTACCCTTGACAAAGAATAAATAGCTAGCTCTCTACTACTAAACTAGTCACCATTATATATTCCAGCCCCCCTAACATTGTTAAAAAACAGTTTTCAAAAATTTCAAATCATAAATCTTACACAGATATAAAATAAACCCATGTTAAAAAATGTTTTTCATTCATAATGAGGGAACCAGGAAAAGTCAAATCTCAGACACATTTATAGATCAGGAATATTGAAATGAATGTGCAAATGGAGGCAAACTGGTGGAGGGGAAGGGAAGTCAATGGGACCTCCACCAGATAGGACATAATTTGTATAAGTATAGACAAGAATTATTTTGTGTTGCTCTGAGTTCATTACAATGTACAGGATTATAATACGCTTCCAAAAGATCAGAACCAGATAACTCAGAGGTGTGATCTGAACAATGCAAGTTTTTCCACTGAAGCACAATATTTTCTCTTAACCATTAATAGTATTATTGTCCATCATGAGAATTGTAAAGGAAGGATCCCATAGTAATGATCCTAATAGACTCCACTTTTTCTGAATTTCAGTTTCCTTCATTCCAACGCCACTGCTTGCTCCAAGGGTTAGCAGGTGGGCCTGCTTCAGTGTGAATATATTTGAGGCAGAGATGAAGCACTGACTTATTCAAGAAGGTTGAAGTGATGGTTACCAAAGGACAGCTCTGGTGTGGAGATATAGTAAAATTTCAAATCCAGGTGGGTAAGGGTGGGATCCTAAAGAGGAGATGGAGTCTTTAGTAAAGTAGAGATAAAATTTTAAAAGCAGCAAATTGGGAACACATGAAAGAAAACAAGTGACAATCATTGGGGCATCTGTGTCTCATTTCTCTAGTCCTTAAGTGTGACGTCTTCAGGGGCTCAAGACAATCTCAGAAGTGGAGAATCAGGGAAGAATTCATCGATAATTCAATGCTTCTAAGTCTTTTTAAACCCATTTCCAACATTACAATTTTACTACACAGCCAAGATTATTTTGAGCTCTCTTTAAGGGGCTTTGAATTTGAAAACTTTATATATAAACTGAGTATATTTTTAAAATTAATATCCGCAATCCTTGATGCAAAAATTCTGATACACCCTCCTGGTTATGCATGAAGATCATGATTCTAATATCTATTGCATGGTCATGAGATGTCAGGTACAGTTTGAAACACCTTATACAAGTGTCATCTCATTTACTCCTTCCAACGAATAGACAAGGTAGGCACTGTGTGCATTTTATACATGAGGAAAATAAGGCACTGTAAGATTAAAGAACATACTTAAGTTGCCTTGCCAGTTGAAACTGGAGTGGAGTTTGACCTCAGATACGACAGTTCTGTGTTCTTAATCACCATGCTATTCCACCTCCCCTTATAGGAAAAACTTTGTCCTTCAATGGAAAGCTACTCATTATCTATAAGCCCCACTCTATCCTGTTCAAGTTACCTAATTCTGAGTCTATGGGAACAGAGAAAGATTTTCTCCTTGACCAAAATCTAGTCAGGTTCCTCTGTGCTTTATTTCAACTAGGCCCAATCTTCAGGCACACTCCAAAGAGCCCAATTTTAGTATGAAACTTGCTAAATTGGTTTATCTATAATACCTCTTTCAGTTTATCTATAATTCTTCTTCCCTACGTGATCACCCTCAATATTAACCAAATTCCTCATTCCCTATGTACCCCCTGGTGATAGCTGATCACCTTAGTTTTCCTCAAGCCACATAGCTATTTAGAATCCCTTCTTGCCCTGGATTCTGCCTCTCAGTAATTTTCATGGTTGAACAAGAAGTAGCAGGCCCAAAACGGAGTCATTTGTGCTAGGCCTCATGCTAGCCAAGCAAGATATAACACCTAACCTAGTTGTAGTTTCAGCCTCTCACCTTTAACCAGTTAATCTGGAATCAACCTGGTCAACCTTGGTGACGTAATCAGCCAGACTGACCACCTCCATCTCCCATGGGACAGTGATCTACGCCTGAAACAATCCACTTTTTCCCCCACTCTTTTTAGACTTCATTGGGTCATCCCTTTCTGCTTTTAAAAGCCTTTCCTTCTCCACAGCCCTTTGAAGCTCTTTTCCATCTGCTAGATGAAATGCCTCCTGATTCATGAATTATTAAATAAAGCCAATAAGATCTTTAAAATTTACTCTGTGGAATCTTGTTTTTTTAATACCGTCCCCTGCCCTGCTCCTTGGCTACACATATATTCCCACATTTCCTTGTTGTATTTAGACTTGAACCCAATCTCTCTCCCTCACTGCAACACTGTAGTGGTCCTTTTACCTATCAGGACAGAACTGAATAAAGTCTGCTTTACCATTTTAATAAGTGTCATGAATCATTTTTTTTTCTTTAACAGAGCTATTTTGCATTTCTATAAATTGTAGCTAGCTCACAGTAATGCAGAATAATTCTTGTGCATAGGTATGCAAATGAATTATGTCCAGTGGAGAGACAACTCGCCCTCATAGTGGGAAAATTATTTTGCTTTTCTTTGCACATTCATCTCAATATTCCTAATCTACATATGAGGGCTGTCCAGAAAGTATCGAGCCGTGTAACCATTCTCATTATACTGACAATGGCTGGATTTTTTCCGGATAGCATTTGTATGTCTGTTCTTTTGAACTGGTTGCCATACCTTATCAGTTTCCTCACTGAGGAGTTAAATAAAATCTTTTTTTTTTTTTTATGTTTATTTCCATGTCTGTGTGAGAGGTCTGACTTTACCTTTTTATTAAAATTATATTTGAACACCTTAAATGAGAGGATTGAAAACATTTCTGAATTGAATAAACTGATTACCCAGATCAAGAGGATAAATTTGAGTGGCAAACTGACCATACACAGTTCAGATTCTTGTTCTGCTACACGTTAGATTCTTAGCCCCAAGAAAATTATTTAATCCCTCTATGCTTGCAGCTTCATGTGTGAGATGGAGGTGATTCTATTTGTTTGGCAGATATGGTGCAAAGCTTGTAAGAGATAATGCGGGAAAATGCTCAGCACAGTAATTTACACAGAGAGCTCACTTAAGCAGCACTCAGCAGGAGTTCTCACAGTGTTTGTCACTGTCGTGGCATGCCTCTAGAAGCAGCACTTCTCAAACTATCGTGTGTCCATGAATCAAACACCTGGGAAATTTACTAAAATGCATCCTCTGGTTCAGTAGATCTGGGTGGGGCCTGATTGTCTGCACTTCTAACAAGCACCCAGATGCCAATCCTCCTGGACTAAGGATCACTCTTTGAGTAACAAAGTCTTCAAAGCCTTCTGGATCAAGTTCTTCTGCCCTGATAATTTCATATCTAGAGCAAGCTTGTCCAGCTCATGGGCCACAGGACACATGCAGCCCAGGGCGGTTTTGAATGTGGCCTAACACAAATTCATGAACTTTCTTAAAACATTCTGAGACTTATTTGAGATCTTTTTTTTTTTTTTTTTGGCTCATCAGCTGTCATTGGTGTTAGTGTATTTTATGTGTGGCCCCAAACAGTTCTTTTTCCAAAGTGGCCCAGGGAAGTCAAAAGGTTGGACACCCCTGGTCTAGAGTAAGACTTTCAAGAAATGTGTGACTGTCTTAAGGCAAGAAGCTTTAGTGGGGAAAAAAAGGAAATGACTTGAAAAACTACAAGAGTAAAATAAACTAAATTACCATGTTGTTAATAAGAGTTTGTTGTTGTTGTTGTTTCATTTTTAGATGAAAACTTAACAAAGAAAATAAGATAGAGATCTGTGGTACTGAGAACATTCAATATAATTGCTTCTTTGAGTCAGGCAGAGCTCATCCTCTCCAGAGTTCTACTACAAAGAACACACAAGTAGCCTCCATAGATGCTAATACCCCTACCTGGTTCATCAAACACAGCCCTCCAGTGAGCATTGGTCAAGCAACCTGGATAATAGTTAAAGGACGCCAGTCTCCTCCAAGGAAAGGCCAATGGACATGAGTTGAAAACGTCAGTTAAAATCCATGTGTGTTCATATTAGCTATACAAACCCAATCAAAAAGATCTTTGCCCCAACCAATAAATAAGAAAATTTCTCTGTCAACTAAATATTTCTTCAATAAAACTTAGAGATATGAATTATGATATAAGAATTTTAATGAGAAAATAACTTGTATCTGTATTTCATTGTAGACTCTATGGTATAGTTGGGATTGCCCTATAGTTGCTGGATAACACTTAGGAATGATAAAATACTTAAATATTTTAAGTATCATGAACCATAACAACAGTGATAAAAAATTCTAGTCATCAAAGAGTAAAAATTCTCATAACCTGTAAGTCATAGCTCATTTTATATATTCATATTTCACAGTCAATTTTTGGAAAGCATTAGTTTCAAAACTAGGGGCCTCAAACAGAGAATTTTATGGAATCTTCTCAAAAAGACAAAATGAACAAACAAAGTTTAATAAGGTGGTATAATGGTTTATGATCATCAAAGCAAGAAAAAATTGAAGCAATGAAAACTGGTGTCAAGATTGGGTGCCAACACGGAGAAGCTTTTTAATTAATATGGAGGCTCCAGGGAAATTATAAAACTTTACTATAAAAACATAAACACTCCAAAGGTTGACACTGAGCACATGTGAGCAGTGAGCAAAAATCCTAATTTACTGGCTTAACATTCAAAACTGGTAGATGTTTGAATATCTTCTAAAAGCCATTTGGATATGTGTGGAATTCAGGTTAGTGTCATCAGAATGAAAATCGGTGCAAAAAAAAAAAGATTTCAGAAATCATGTCCAAACATTTGGGGTCACCTTAAACATGAAATAAAATGACAAGAAGAAGAAATCATAATTAATAAAAATAGCAAGTGGAATGTTTTATTTTACTGTGACAGTTTGATAAATGTAAAATGAGGCAAAAGGCACTATCACAGGATAAGGATGATTTTTAAAATTCTGAAACACAAAGACAGAAACTACTTATTGAGTTAATTGCTTCTCAACCTTTTGGCTAAGATCAAGTATACTTTATGCAGTTAACAGGAAGCACACCAGATTTTATTTCCTATGACCCATGTTTTCTAAGACAATGATGAAAAATACTATAAACTAGAATTTGTTCAAAAAACACCTTCCAGAATTTTCCCTTGATTCACTGTCACACTGATTCTATGTCTGCCCTTGACATGCCTGCATCTCTCCCATCTATTAGTAGTCTTGTAATAAATTTGAGGAAAAAAAAATAGACGAATGAACAAATGGTAACTGAAGTACACATAAAGATTATAACTCATCCAGGAAAATACAGATTCTGGAACTGATCAGACTGAAAAGAAAAATACAATTAGAAAAAAAATTAGAACTGAAAGGAACTTCCAATTAACCCCCAGCAAATTATAAAATTCAATTACCTAGCAGAAGTCAATCTCTGTTCATTCTATTTAATTGAGATTTTATTGTATTTAAAATGGTGTTGTCCAAATGTTCTTATTAATAGTGAATGAAAGTATGAAAAAAAAATTGGCTAACCAAATTTACTATGCTTAGGTAAACTGTAATTAGGAAGGGTTATGAGAGTGCCTTAAGAGAACCATTTATCACAAAACGGAGCAATATAATTACAGATGAAATTCAACGAGGAAACAGCACAACATAATAATCCTTGGAAAGAAGAAACACAATTACTCACTTGTGGTTTGGGGTTCTGAACAGTGTAGTCAATCAAGTCTCATTTCATGCAACTCAGGAGCAATAAACCTCCTCAACAAAACTGAACTCTTGATTACATTAAAATATATTAATCTCATATCTGCATATGCACAATTTCCCAGCTGATAAAACAGACTGCTGTTATTTTAGAATAATCTGAATCTAGTTAAATCAAGCTGCTTTGTCCAGTTATGGACTTTTTGTTTTGGTTTGGATGTTCTTTTTGCTTTGCTGTCTTCCATTCATATTTGGTAGAGCCAACTCTGTCTCCATTTGCAACAGGACCTCTTCCCCAGGACAACTCCAGTTCTCCTTTAAAGCACCTCTCCCCTTGGAGGATATCCCTTCTTGCTTTTTAACTACCGTATTTTTCCATGTAGAAGATGACACTTTTGTCTAAAATTGTTAGACCAAAAATTGGGGGTCATTTTATACTCAGGAGTAACCTTGTGCTGATTTCTTCATGTTGGGTTAGAAAAGTAGGAATCATCTTATTCATGGGGGCATCTTATACATGGAAAAATACAAGTCCTAGCCCCATTTCCTAGTCATCTAGAAAACTAGCCTTCCTGAGTAGGATCACCCATGCTAATGACTTCTAATGAGTTATTATTGTATCACAATTCACAATGAACCTATTTGCATTTTTAAAAAACTTCTAAGGAATGTTTGTTCTGTCCTTCCACACAACCCTGTTGCCTTTAAGCAGAATCAAAGAGAGCCCAGGTCTGGTGTAGTCTGAGAACTGCAATCCCTTTGAGCTTCTGGCCCCTTTGTCTTTCCACTCTGTGCCTGTGCCCACCCAATTGCAAACTTCCCGCCCCACTCCCATTGGATAGATTTGCCTTTCCTGGGTTTCACCTTGAGGATCTCTGTTGGCCATGGTTAGCAATACTGTGACCACCCTCATATCCCCAATATTTGGCTCCTGTAGCTCTGGACAACACCTGCTCTCCCCCCACCTCCTAGTGCTGGCCTCCTAGAGCCTTCCTGCATCCCATAAAACCATCAGCCAAGTCAGCCTCAGCCCTTCTTGACTGGAGCTCAGAAAAAGATTAATAATACAATCCAAGGCCCTAGGTAGAGACCCCAACTCTGAAGCAGGCCCCACATTTTGAACCAAGATGGGTACCTCAAGCCAACCCACAGGAGCCATCATGCCTGCCTTAAGTGTCAGACAATAGGCAAGCATCGGGGTGACCCTGAACAAGTACTAATTCACTTCAAGTCCTCAATTTGAGCCTAGGGTGTCAGGCCAATGCTACACCAAAATGGCCACATCAGGGTGTCCTCCTTTTTCTGAACCTGCATTTTCCTGATAATACAGGTCTTCTAGGCATTTTGTCTACAAGAACTTTACAGAAATGGGTCTGCAATCAATGTTAAGTACATATCAACATAAGAGAAGCCAGGAGAAGCTGAGATAAAGGCACACACGGTGCAAGCATTTTGTTATCAAACACTCCCCTTTCTTCAATTCTATCAAAACTCAAATGCATTCTTTAATTCAAGAAATACAATATTCAGAATGATTATTTTTGTTACAGCTGTGGGTTTTTCCTAAGGCAATGAATGCTTACATCTAATTCAATTACTTATTATCTTCTTTTCCCCTCAATTCTTCTATTTTGTTCCCAGTAATAAGATATATTTCCTCAACTTTTAAATCTCTTTATTAGATACAATGGAATATAATTTGGAATTTACAAGTTTTATCTCATTCTCTTTCTGCCTGAGCAGTTTAGATATACAAAGTACAAACTGCATATATTTCTTCAGCATTCCTATAACTTTTTGCCTAAGATTTCTAAATAAAAATTACAGCTCTTCAACATCTTTTCTATCTAGTCATTACTGGCAACTAGCAAAAAAAAACCCAAAAGCCTTATTTATTCAGTGCTACACTCTGAAACTTGTCACTTAAGGGTTATCTTACATAGGAGTATCTACCATTTTGTGAAGGGAGTTGGCACAGAGCTAAAAATAAGCAGAATCAACCATTTTTGATTCAGTCACAAATTCAGCTTATGAGTGACAGTCTTAGTGGGATGCTCTCAGGCAGGGATGGGCAAGACATCAATCATGGCCCACTAGTGGACCACCAAACCATTTTGGGGTGACTGCCTGAATTAAGAAAAAAGTAAGGTAGCAGATGCCACCATATGCCAGGGCTGAGCGGTTAGGCAGTTAAACATAAAAGAAACACAATTTTTGCCCACACATGTACAGCTTCTAGAGACGACAATCAGCTCCACCATTGAGGCTACCGTATGTACTCGAGCAAGTGAAAGTAAATAGCTAGTGGACTGCGACACTTGGAGAAAATTAGGAGTAGCCCTTGCCCTCTCTCTTCTCCTCTGGCTCAATTTTTCAGCCACATTTGATCCAGCTGACTGCTCTCTTCCCTGAAAACTCTCCTGTTATTGTAACCATGACAGCACAATCTCCTGGTATCCTTCTACTGATTTCCACTCTTCTTTCAAACCTCTGAATACTGGAATATCCTAGCACTTGCTTCTGGAGCATCTTCTCTTCTCCAGCTAATGCTAAGTGATCTCATCCACTTTCCTGGCTTTGAATACTGTCTGTCTGGTGCTGCCTCCCAAATTTATATGTGCAGTTTTGACCTCTCCCTTGGGCTCCAGATTCATTTATACAGTCCAGATGCCCATCTGACAGTTCCACTTGGATGTCTAACAGTCTTGCCAATTGTAGTGCTTCCAAAAAAACTCTTGACTTCCTTCTCCCTTCTCCCTTCTCCGGTCTTCCCCACCTCATCAGATGGCAATGAACTTGCTCAAGTCAAATATGTATCATTCTTGATTTCCCCCCTTCTCTCATCTCCTACATCCAGTCTTTTCACAATTCTGCTTCAAATCCATTTACTTCTCTTTATCTCTACTTCTATCACTCTAGTCCAAGGTGCATCGTCCTTTGTCTGGACTGGAGCCATGGTCTCCTTACTAGTCTTTTTGCTTCTGTTCTTGCCCTGCTGCCATCGGTTCTCTATGCAGCTCCCAGGGGACTCTTTTAAATATATAAGTCATGTTTTTTCATTCTCTTGCTCAAAACCCTTCAGTGATTTTACTTATTAGACTGAAACTCAAAATCATCACAAAGGCTCAAGCCCTACAACATTAACTGACTTCCCAGATCTCTCTTAGTCTTCTTCTCCCTCCCTTCTATGCCCCATTCTTTCTGCTTGTCAAACATGCCATGCTCAGGGTTTGTGTACTCACCGTTCTCTTGACCTTGAACTTTTTTTTCCTCATCATTCGGGTCTTAACTCAAGAGTCAAAGTGACTTTTCCTATTTCCCATCTAACGCTGACACACACCCATTCCCGGGACTGACTTTCTTTTTTATACAATTTATCACTGCTTATCTGTCCAAGTGGGTAGAGCTTTTGTCTGCCATGCTCCCTGCTGTATCTCCAGGACCAAACATGTACCTTAGACACAATGAAAGCTCCCTGAAAGAACAAAATTGATCACAGAATACCTCCCTCCTTCATGCTGACAAAAGAAGCCCAAAATTGCCTTACCCAATGCTCCATTTGTCCCCATTCTATCTATCTGTTAAGCTAGACTGGTCCTGGCCTCTTCATACATCAGAGAGTTGACAGAGTGTTAATAGAAGATAAAAACTAAAAGGCTTTGGAAGGGAAGGACTTGGAGGAATCGGTTGTCAGTCAAAAATAATAAAGAGTAGAGGTTTGGATGAGTAGATGGGAGGAGGGAGAATGGAAAGGGAAGAAAAATCCATCTCGTCTCAGTAGAAGTGAGAGAGCTCTTTCAGCATTTGTCAAATGTGAGTCTCTTGAAGGGGTGGGACAGAAAAAAACTGAAAAGTGTAAATGAGATATGAATAGCACAGCTGAGGATTCTGAATTGGATTCTTGTTTTAGGTATTTGAAAAGAAAAGAAAAATAAGGATGTAATTTTTTTTTTTTTTTACATATTGAGATGGGAAATATCAGCCTGGAGTTGAAGTATTAGAATCATGGGTCCATGATTACAATAAAGTTCTGTACATATGAAGAAACTAAAGTTTTGAAAAATTATATGGCATAACCACAGTCATTCACTTAATAGTGGAAAAATGAGGAGTCAAACCCAGGGCTTTGGTCTATTGGGCCTCATCTTCTACTCCTCTACCACCTGCTTCCCTTGAAAAAAACATATGAGGTTAAATGGACATGTAACAGTGTGGCCTCTTGTTACCTTTTTTCCCTTCTAATTGCTCACAGTAATTTAGTTCAAGCTCACCAATTTATAGTCTCCAATTTATATCTTTATCCCCCTCTCCAAATATCAAAATAACATGTGTTCCATTTTTAGTTTGCTATCACTTCTCTTCTCCTCTGTGATCCCTTTGAGATTATCAGTAGTAGGTATGCAATTACATGTGTAAAGAGCACTTAGCTCCTGCCAGATAATTTATCTACATCTAGATAACCGAACTGACTGAAAGTGACAAGGAGACCTCTGACTAGCTTTTTCACCTGTACTTGATTTCCATTCTCTCTCTACCCTGAGAGATGTTGCCTACTTGCAACTCATCATTCTTGAAAGGGAAGTTAGAAACCAAAGAAGAATAGAGTAGTTCTGATTCCTGTGCCTTCAGGGAACAATATTCCATCTGCCTCAAGCAATGAGCGTATATCCCTTCTTGTTTTTGCTTAAAAACATGGCTATTAAAAAACATCAGAGGTTCACTGTATTCTTTTATACAACCATCTTATATCTTTACTCTTTTGTATGCATCTTTGTGAGACATACTTACTTTGTTAGACAAACCTTTCCCATGCTTTTTTCAAATCTGACATCATCTCATCATGCTACTTTATAAGATGCTTCCCAATTCTTTTCAGTTGCATTCATATCACCAAAATTTTATTTCTAAAGACATTTTCCACCTGGCAAGGCTTAGATACTTGTTTCCCAAGCAAATAAGAATGGCTTCAGAATGATAACCATAATATAGTTAATTATTTTTAAAATTATCATCTCAAAGACTGAGGACTCTGAAAAGCTTTGTAAACAAACACACACACACACACACACACACACACACACACAAAACAAACAAACAGTGCACTTTTCTATTATGATGAAAGTCATGTGAACACTTGTTTCACTATGATCATCTCCAAAACTTTCTCTGAGAGTCACCTTGGAAGCAGATACTAATAAATAATTCCTGGCGCCAACTTAGATCTTTAATATTCAAGTGGTTATTTGCCAGAAAATCAAGCTTCCAAAAATCCCCAATACAATAGATACTGTATGGTATGTAGTTTAATTGATCTGTGCTTTTGGTGTGTAAAAGAAAAATGAGCAAGATCTAAGAATTAAAAGGATGCAAAACAATTTAGAGCAAGTCTTAAATTGAATTTTATTTCCTTTTGGGGATACCGGTATTTCCCATAGGTATACAGCCCCCAAAGCATTAAAAGAGCAAGTAGAGAAATAGAAAGGATCTGCAAATGTTTCCTTTATACCTTTTCCAGAATCTATTATAGATTTTATTAATTGTAATATCAGAATTTATAACTTTAGGAATATAGATCATTTCAACATCAAATCTATTTACATAAACTAAGAGCTTGTAGGGGAGCAAAATTTGTTGTCCCAAAATGTGTCTCTGGCATGAGTATTATTTTAGGCTGATTAGTTTTAAGAATCAGAAGACACAGGAAATTTTTCTTTTGAAAAATTAATTTTTAACTATATCTGAAAGTTAACTCCCCATTAACTGGCTAAAAAATTTTAGCTAGGGAGCCTGTACCAGGAAGAAAGTTATGACCAAAGGTGATTTATTTTTATATCAAAAAGACTTTTCTGCATACCACAGCAAACATTTGTTTACCCAACATTTGCTCTTCCCATATTCCTGTGAACTGTTTTCCTTCCTTTTGAATTTCCAGACCCATATTTCCATCTCCTTAGCTCAGGATGGCATGTAAGCTTCAATAACCTCACTGTCTGGAAGTCACTTACTGTCTTTGTAAAGATCCTATACATACAAAATTAAATTTGTTTTCCTCCTGTTGGTCTGTCTTATGTCCACTTAATTACTGGGCCAGCCATAGAACCTAGAAGGGTAGAAGAAAAAAATTTCCTCCCCAACAAGCCCCTAACAATGATATTAGAAGTCCCTCATTTCCCTCTTAATCAAGAGAACAATAATCTTTAAGCCAATAGAAATAGTCTCAAATCATGCCATAAGAGGGGAAACTTGATATTTAAAAAGAAAACATATTTTAAAACTAAATAAAAAAAAAGATCTTTTGAAGAAAGCTCACATTTGAAAGAGTCAACTATTTTCAAAACTTCGATGAAATATCATTTTTAATCTCCAAAATATTGAATTTATGCTCTGGGTTTTTCCAAAAGCAACTACCCATAAGTAGAGTTGTTTTATGGGACTGAATTTAACCAGTCAGAGGCAATTACTGTGAATCAGAAAGACAAAATTTATATA
Organism: Craseonycteris thonglongyai; assembly: GCA_004027555.1. NCBI lineage: Eukaryota > Metazoa > Chordata > Mammalia > Chiroptera > Craseonycteridae > Craseonycteris > Craseonycteris thonglongyai. The sequence goes on along the minus strand of PVKE010028269.1, from coordinate 3,044 downwards.
TCTCTGTCTTCCCACAGCACTTGGTAAAGATTTTCTCTACCAAATGGTAGCCAACAGCTACTTTCATCATTAACAGCAGATAATGTACTGCTTCATGGCAAACAGAGCCCTAAATAATTCTGTTCCTCCCTTACCACCATCCCCAGACTGAGTAAGGAAAATACATTGACATTGTTATTGCTCACGACACATTGATTAATCAGGTAATACACATTCTAAACACTTAGTGAAATGGACTGTAAGAAAATTATTTTACTGACTCTCAGGGCCAACAATTTATCTTCTCCTACTTTAATGACAGTGCTATGTCTATGTCTTTACAGTCAATAGTACTTAAAAGTGATCTGAAATGCCTGAGTTTCATGGGTTCAACACCATTTAAAGTCCACTCAATTTCACTAAAATATTCAAAAAAATAAAAATAAAACAAGAGATACTGAACAATATTAAGTATGCTAAGAGGTGGCAAAAAAGAATGATAGAAATTACTTAACAATATGGACTAGACAGGATGATGGACAGTGGTAATTTCACTTTGAATAGAGTAGACTGGAAAATGATAAAAGTCCCTTTCAACACAACAGGAAATAAATGTGCATGGAAGCAATGCTTAAAAAATACTGTTGCCATTCATTTGGAAGTAGCTAAGCCAGTGAGACTCCGAGAGTGTTTGATAACAAAAAATATGTGCCTGATATATTATGCAGCCAAATTAGCAAGTAATTAGATAGAAATATTGAAACTACGCCAGAAGCAGTAGCCATTCCACAAATTCCAACTACATAAAACAAATAAGTGAAAGCCCATGAAATTGACTGTATTTCTAAATCATAATAATCTCCTCAGGAGAAAGAACCTTCTTTCTTTCTTTTTTTTTAATTGTTGAATTTATTAGGGTTACACTGGTTAGTAAAACTTACATAGGTTCCGGGTGTACAATTCTATAGCATTTTGTCTATGTTACAATATGTGTTCACCACCCAGAGTCAGCTTTCTTTCCATCCCCAGATATTTAGCTGCCCCTCCTTCTTGAATCCTCCAGAATGGGCCCCCCTTGCCATGTGTTTTCATAGCACCCTATTTTCTATTTTATCACAGAACCTAATATTGCTGAGGTTCTGTGGTTAATGTTCCCCACCCCCAACTAGACTGTCGGCTCCACAAAGAAGAGACCCCTGTATGTCTAGCATGCTGTGTGATACATTACAGGTGCTCCAAATATACTTTTGAAATGAATGGAGAATCTTCTCACTACTTCAAAGGTTTTCTCCATTTTCTACTCTTTTTTTGGTTACTAGTTGCATTGTTCTCGTACTTTCTCTCCTGCTACTATTCTGCTAAGAATACAATAGCACACAGAATCCCTAGAACAATGTGACATTTACAGGAAGTGGACACTATCTTCTCATGCCTTTGCATTATGCACACCAAAATAGGCCACTTGTCCCAAAGCATTCAGGCCTCTGTGATGGGTCCTGAAATACAAAAGCAATAATTTTAAAAGAAATCTTACATCTTTGTGTGAAATTGTCTTCATAGCAACTCAATATATGAGGGCTGTCCAGAAAAAAGCTAGCCATAAATGCCTCTATTTTTCATATTACATGGCTGGATACTTTCTGGACAGCCCTCGTTATTCTACTAAGACCTTTAGAGATAAGTAAAGTGACATATAAATCATGGTTATTATTTGAACACTTACTTTGTGACAGTTATTACAAAATTATCCAAAATCTAAAAGAGTGGTATAATAAATTTTCATTTGTATCAATTTCAATTCTTTTCTTGAGCTGCGGTCATTTTCTCATCTCCAACTTCTTTGAAGCAAACAATATTCCTCATATCACCCCCACCTGATGCTTTATACTAATACCTTATTCTTAACAACTTTTTTAGTATTATTTCCAAGTTCTGCTTTTGCCTGTCATTGTAACAAACATTGTATTTCCATCCTGCCTCTATACCTCCAAATGGTGTGTGTGTCTGTCCGTCATTCAGTAATATTTCTATTTTAAGATTTTTCCCTTATCATCAATTAAAGAAGAAAAATTGGAATTTCATTATACAGACATTTTGACAGGTCTAACATGAGAGTTCCTTTCATTCCATTTATTCATACTTATTTCAGTATCTCCATGTTTTACTTGCAGCTTATATCCACCAAATATTACTTTGTTCTGTTTCTTTTAGAAAGATATAAAATGTAACATCACCAGTGTGGCCATAATAAAGATCTAAAATTCAGTACTTACCTATGGTAACTATTAATAACACCTTGTCAACAGTTATTTGAGACTCCAACTTGAATAACTCAAAACCTTGGATTGTTTTATAAAACAAACTGACTTCCAGAAATTACTAAACTGATCAATAACTAAGTGGTCTGGTAGCAGAACAGGCTCAATAGGTGCCTATGGTTGTCTTAGCTCGGGATTGTCAAGAAGTAGATCATGAAGCAAGGACTCAGATGTGAGTAAATTGTTTGGGAGATGAGCCCAAAGGTAAGATGGGAAGGGAGTGAGATACTGTGAAATAATGCCTAAAACGAAGGACCAATATTATGTGAGCCTTGACATGTAGGGAAAAACTGGGGGGAACTCTGAATAGCTTAACTGTAAGCTCTTCTCCCCACTCTGCTTCCACAGATAAGTCCCCTAGCCAGTGTTCTTGTCACAAGACCAGGCACAGTTCCTATCCATCCTTGAGCAGGGGGTTTCAGTTTCCTTTCAGCCCACAGAGTTATTCAAATAAATTCATCACTTCCTCTCTCAAGAACCAATGGGTGCTGCACCCTCTAGACACTACAAAGCCTGCCTCCCACAGGCCTTGCTTGTTCACAACATACCCAGGTGCTATCTCTGTGTGGCCCCATGTGACATGCAGTGTCCTCTTCCCGCAGGCGATGAGTATAGGTGACAAATAAGCTGCAGTCCATCTATCTCACATGGGTGTTGTGTGTTTGGCCATCTCCATAACCCTAGGGCAGGAATCTCTCCTTCACCAATGGAGTAAAGAAGAAGAAATTAAAACATACAGGAAAAAAA
>PVKE010028268.1:0-21040 GCA_004027555.1 Craseonycteris thonglongyai | reverse complement strand
TACATGAGAAAGGCAGAAAGGAGTTGTCTTTAATAATTAGCAAATCCAGGCAATCTACTCAGTTTCCTGGTTCTCCCTTATTTCTCTGTAACTATGAGCAGACATGACCAGCAACCCCAGCCTTAAAAAGGCATGTTATCAAGGGTTCAGATAATCTCAGGCAGGAAGGTTTGACTCATACCACCAAGTGAGCCATCGTGACCTACTAAGGTGCTATCTGAGGGTGAGAGGAATTCAGAATGGACAATGCAGGAGAGAGAGGATGAGTACCAGTTGTAACCACAAGATCAACAGCACTGAGTAGGCTATGAGAATGAGTCAGTAGACTTCCAACAGCCACTGTCCTTGACATTCATTGCTGGCCTTGCATGGGAGCCACACATCCCACGGGCTGCTACTGGCCAGTGAATGACAAGGTAGAAATTCTAAGGCAATTCTCTTCCTGGGAGACACAAGACACCTCTCCCAGTTGACACTGGCTAGGGAATCCCACCCCTCCCACAGGCTTGCTGAACCTTTCTTGGATTACATAGCAGTCTAAGCTGCTTCCACTGAACCTTCCACTCAGATCAGACTCACATCCTCATTTTCCCATGTTCAGGTATTTTCTCTAACAGAACCCCTGCATACAAAGCCTTATTATTGGAGAACTATACTAAGTAAGACAGTCACCACAAAGCCTTGGGTAAAATGCTTGTTCTCTCCACATCTCACTGTCCCCTATTGTGAAATAGAAACGGTGGCTCAGATGATCTCTAAAGTATCATTCTGCTCCAGCCTGACTTTCCAGCTGGAGCTGGGGCAGGACCTCTGGGCTATTCTACTCCCTCCAGCATCATTCGGAAGATTCTAGACCCTGATCTGTAGTAGAGGGAACACTTAGTATCTGTTTGTTCTTGTTATAGGGTCTATGCAGAGATGGTGGCTGGGCTCTTTTCTATATTGCCTGCTTCATTCTTTTGTATGTGAACACTCACAATGTCAGTGTACCACAAGTTAACCCACAGACATCACGAGTCATTGTGCATTTCTAGAAAACTCTAAGTAAAGCATATAAGTACCATCTCTGGAGAGACTTTCAACCTTACAAACGCACCTTCCAAGTCAATGTCGAATGTCTTCCCTGCCCCTAGATAAAGAACCAAAATAAGTCCTGGGAAAACTATGATTTTTGCTCATTTAGAGCATTACTTTATTTTTTTTCACTCTGGGAAATGTGGACTATTTCTTTCTGCTTCCAGAACAAAGGTAACTGGTTCTTTGAAAGAGAAAAGACTTACGTTCAGCTCTATATCAAAATGTCTCCTAATCTTGAGATTCTATCTAGGACTGTCTGTATTTTCAAGCTTTAGTTCAAGTTCATGTCCTTTGGTTGCCTTAAACTCAGTGTTTGCCCTGTTTGCTGACGCAGGGGAAAACATGTGCTTTGCTCTCAAAAATAAAAAGGGAAAAAAGAAGAAGAAAATGTTCACATCTCAAGGGTTGGGTATATTCTGGATTAGGTTGAATTCAGAAGTGTTTTATTTCAATTAACAAAGGCAATTTGGATTTTTTTTTACTTTGCAGTCTCTCTCCTTTGAACTTAAATAACTTTCAGAGTTTTGCTTATTTAACAAATATTTATTAAGTTTAAACATTTTATTTATTTTATTGTTTTTGACAGAGAGAGAGAGAGAGAGAGAGAGATACAGAGACAGAGAGAGAACTGAACTGGGGGAACTGCCCAGTTCAGCATATGGGTCCATACGTGCCGGGGCTGGGATTAGATTCTCTGTCCCCAGCGCTGCAAAGTGAGTGAGCCATTCTGGCTTCCCCTATTAAGTTTAAATGACAAAATTTAGCATTTGTTTTAATTTACAACTACCTCACAAAAGAGAGAAAGTCCACTTAAATTTGCATAATGAAAGAGAGGAAGGGGAAAGAGACAGAGAGTGAGGATTTATTGGGCCTCTGACCCAAACAATGGGAAGAACAAAGCAAGGGTGGAATTCACCTTAATTTAAGGCTATTAGGAGTGAGGGCTGCCAAGACTCTCAGCATTTTGTCACTGCTTCTGATAGGTTATTTTATTTTTTCTCCCCAGAACAGAGGACATGGCTGCTGGCGGTTCAGTCCCATAACCCAGTAGCTCCATGACCAGAGAGAAGAAAACGCATGCTCTCTTCAAGATTCATTGTTAAAAATTTCAAGAAAAAACTCTTGTTGGTTTGGTTGTGTCACATGATCACCCTTAACCCAATCACCATGACTAAGGAGTTGAAATCAGCTTATCCTGAGTCACCTGAACTTTGCTGTCACTGGAGAGAACATCTGTTACCAGAAGGATAAAGGGTTGCTTGATACACACGAGAACAAAGTCTATATCGATTCATATTTACCTGCCTTAAGTCATCTCTCTAACTATAATAAGCTCTTTAGAGAGTTTGTTTTATTTAAAATCGGGGTCAACAATTGCCTTCCACACCCATACTCCATTCTTTGAGAAGTTACCTTGTCCATAGACCCTGCTGCCTAGGAACCTATGTTTTGAACCAGTTAACATTGACCTCTGTCCTCCACCTCAGCTGATGGCCAAAGTTGGCATCATACCCAAGGACAGTCAATCTTCTGGGTGGCTCATGACCTTTGACCTGGTACAAATAGATGACTCAGATAATTGGTTTTCTCTCTCTCTGGGTTTCTCAAAAATAGAATTTAAACTATGAATAATAAATCTAGAATTGGTCAGTTAGTGGTGGAAGCTAAACCCAAAAGGTCATGATGGAGAAGAGGTTGAAACAATCACGATGGGTCACGTGCACTCCAGAGTTATGGGAGAAGGAAAGTGAGTAAGCAGAGAAAGGGGAGACATCATCTGACCATAGACCTGATAGAAGCAGATACAGAGCTAGCTAGTCATTTAAATGGTGGAGCATAAGGTGAAGCTCCATGAACTTCTTGGACAAAAATACAAGGAGCGCTTCCTTTGCGCCACACTCTGGGCTGCTTGTTGGGGACACATCTGTGAATAAGATGAAAACCTCTGTTGTAGCCTATCAGGAGTGTTGAGCTAAATAAACACACACACTCTCTCATTTCTATAATAGTGGTATGAAGAGGAAGGAATCCAGTTTCGATGTGCCTGGCATGAATCTAGGGTCATCTCCCATCTCCATTCTCTGGGGTGCCCAGTGCTCATCCAGCCCTATTCTTGGACTTCCCTGAAATTGTACCATCTTTATCTGAGCTCACTTGAGTAAGTCTGTGCTCCATGCAATCAAGAGTCAAACCAAAACAATCTCCTCTTCTATTACTTACTTCAAACAGTATAAGAAGTCACTCATTATTGGGTTTGGGGTGACCAGAAGCAGGTCAACTTGACTATAATCAAAAGCCCTCTCCTTTGAATTTTGGGAACAGGTGATTTTACTGAGATGGAAAGGGAATAATTTTAGGTTGCCTACTTGTTACACTAATTTCAGCCCTGATGCAAAATTCTAATACTGCAGCATCCTACCCATCCAGTACTCTTGGATTATTATAAGTCCAAACTGTTCTATAGGCCTTGGTCTTCCTAGAATGTGCATTAGAAAGACCAGGGTTTTCATTGGGGTGTGTGCCATGTGCTTAAAGGGAAGGAAAATGAGTTGAGATCAAAGAAGAGCTTCTGAGTGGGAGATGGCCCGGTGGCAACAGCTAAGCAGTAGTATCTTGGGGTGGGGGTGGGGGATAGAGGAGGCTGATGCCACTGTCCCCATCGGTGCTAAGCTTGTGGTGGGTGTCTATTATGTCGACCCACGTTGCTCTTCTTTCCCTTCTGGAAACAAAAATTGCAGGAATAGAGTTGCCTCTTCCCAGCTGCATGACCTCATTGTTCAAGCTCCCCACCTTTCCACTCCTGTTGTGTGCTTACAAAGTAGTTTAAATTCGGTTTCTGTCACTGGCTACCAAAAGAATTCAGAAGGTTCACCTTACTTCTGTCTCTGCCTTCAGGAACCACACACTTAAACATAGGGAGCGGAGCAACCATGTAAGTGGAGAGTTTTGTGGCATTAACAGAGATTGACTTCCCTAGTTTGGAGAGATTCCTGCCCAGACCTCTGTGCCCTGGGTGTGAATGTGAGACCTGTGCAAGCTGTCTGGGCTGCAGTGTTGACAGAAGAGATTAAGTTGCACTGGGATACTCCACTTAGGAGCTACTTTGATTGAAAGAACACACTAAATAATAATAATAATTATTATAGCTCATTTCCTCCACTGAGGTATATCTTTTTGTGAAGGCGACTTGAAAACTAGAATCTCCCCTTTGTGTGTCGTTGGAAAGGAGATACGAGAAATGAGTGCACTATGGGTCACAGCTTCTGGCATTTCCCTGTTCACTGCCTTTATTGCTCACAAAAGAACAGAGAGCTTACATTTTTCTTTGTTTATGTCACAATTCCTTTATCAGTGGTTTGCTTTAAAAAAAAAAAAATCGTCATTTGGTTTTCTCTGTTTTCAAATTTCAAAATCGTTCGCAACTCGCCTGACTTCTGAGCTCCTGCTCTTGCTACCCTGGTCCAAGCTCGCACTGGCTCCAGAGTTTCTGTTTCTCTCTCTCTCTCTCTCTCTCTCTTTCTCTCTCTCTCTCTCTCTCTCTCTCTCTCTCTCTCTCTCTCTCTCTCTTTCTCCCTCTCACTGCATCCAGCATTTTCACTTGGCCAGAGTAGGAAGGACTAGGCCATCAGGAAGCCACACAAATATTCCAACACACTGTCTTGCAAAACATCCCAGTGACCCACATGGAGGGAAAGTCCAACCTTCATTCCACCCTTCATGAAAGAGCCCCATGGTCAGGAACAGTGACCTGACATGTCCTGGACAGCCCCTCCTGTGACTGGTAAAAGTCCCCTTCTGTAAGAACAGCGGGAACAGCCAGGGGAAATGAACGTGTGGCCTCCTGGGTGCCCACTGCAGGGCTGGGCCGGAAGTCCAAGAGGGAGCCTCTTCTGGCTCCAGCTGCTAGGCCACATGGGGCCAGCAAAGTTATTAGAATGCCCCATGAAAGAGCATAGAGCAACCATTGTCATGTAAAATGAGCCTGGGCAGAGCCCCAGAGAACAGACTCTTGGATGCCATCCGGCTCTCCCTGCACAAGGGCATGTGAGATATAAATATGGTTCCAACTCCCGCCTTTGGTCATTAGCATTCTCCCAGTTCTCCACGATTCATCTCCTACTTAGAATCCCGCTCCTGCCTTGGATTCATTGAATGTTACACTTCCTCCCAGTGGCTGCCCAGGAGAGGGAAGGCTCGTGATGGTCGTGGAGATCAGGGAGAATCCAAGGAATGAATCCGGTGGCCTCATACGTGCCAAACCTCCATTCAAACCACATCTGTGCTCCAGGTTAGCAAACAGGTTTGGCTCCCCTTCCAGGCTCGCCTCTCTCCCTCGAATATCTACTTTGCCCAAGATCACCCTTCAGCCTCACAACACAGAATGAGGCCACTGTCTGGTTGTCCTCCTGAGGCCTTTCATTCAAAGCTAAGACGGCTGACATTCTGCATAATGCTTTCCCCCAAGAACGCTGCAGCTCTCGCTCCATGCCCGTGCAAACCCCCAAACCCAGAGCTTGCCAATAGCAAATTGTTCTGACCCACCAGGGCCAGGTAGAGCCAGGGCAACTTTTCTGGAGGCTTCTCATCAATTACCTTTTCTTTTCCAAGCTGGCTATTCCCTGTAGAGCAAGGCTGGAAGCAGAACTGTGCTCAGAGATTATTCTGGCAGTGAAAACACCAGAGTGCTAAATGAAAAATCTACCCTCTCCCCACCGACTTTCGTGACACATGGGGCCTCCCTCACAAGCCACAGCAAGGATTAACTTGAACACTGTCATTTCTTGGAATCTCAGGCTGAATTTCTCCAGGACACAGAGACATGAGGTATTTCATCATCTTGATCATTTTAATGGCTGGTGGAGAGGTGGAAGGGGATAAATGATGAGATGCACCAAGCTTTGGGACAAACAAAACTGCAAAATAAATGTTCATGTCCTCCATCACAGTGACTGGCTCTTAGATATGCAAGAACTGTGGCCCTCCTCACAATAAGAAATTTGAATGGAGCCTCCAGCAATGGGTCTATAACAGTGAGCCTTTCATGGGCTTGAAGAAGCACAGAGTGTTTCCCATTAACCATCATACATGCAAGAATATATGTCATCTACCTAAAACTAATAAACTGTTGCATGCCAACAATAATTTTTAACTAACTAACTAACTAACTAACTATTCATATCAGGTAAATAAAAGAAAAAAGAAAAGAAAAGAAAAAATGTCATCTAAGAAATTGACTTGGGGTTACAAATGACAGGGAAACTATTGGAAGGAAGTAAATCAAAATATGCACACCGGCTATGTTATGATAATGGAATTACTGAATGTCTTTTCTCTATTTTCCTAACATCCTGCATACACCATAGTAATTTATATACCATTTTATTTTCTTACGTGACTACTCTTTTTCTTTTTAGCATGTCAGCCACCCAAACACCCAGTTAAGAACATTTAGCACTTATTCTTTACTCCTTTATTTTCTTCTGCTTAAATATCTCAACGCAGCAAACTCACATCTTTATCCCCACCTCAGGGAGTCCTTGGTGTAGACACCTGGTGCATTTTGATTCGTTTTCTGATGATCGTTGACACCTTCCTCTAAATGGCTGCCATGGCTGCCCTCACTCACTAATCATCCAGTCCTCCAACAGCAGCTAGCGTGACTTTCTAAAATAGAAATCCTGTCATGTCACATTCCAGCTTAACCTCTTCAATAGCTCTTCCTTGCCTCCAGGAGACAATTTAAATTCCTTTCCATAACATGCAGGGCCCTTTAAAACCAAACCTGCCACAGCTCTTCAACTTCATCGCACCCCTCCCCCTACCTCCCAGTACCCCCTCCCCCTACTACTAAGAGGGTCACCACCACTTGCAGTCCCCTAGGTCACTTCTTCCAGCTACAGGCCTTTATCCAAGTCATTCCCATTGCCTGAGATATCTCGTCCCCCACCCATGCAGCCTCCAAGGCCTGCCTGAAATTCAAGCATCTCCAGGCAAATGCTGACGGCCACACACTTTGTTCTGACACTGAGACTGCCCATGTCACAGCACGGTACACACGGCTTTGCAGCTGGGCACCTGTATTTGTGTCTCTCGCTAGACTGGGGGCTTTGGGAGGGCAGGGACCCAGCTCAATTCATTTCTAGGTCCTCAGCACCTGGCTTCTATAGCACCGGGCGCAGGAGTTCGGCAAATATTCATTGATGTCAGACAGGAGGAACAAATTTAAAAAAATTAAAATGTGTCTTTTGGCCACACGTCACACTACTTAGAGCTGTATCATCGACTTTATCACACAAAAGATGATATACATTTTAAAAACTCATCATCTAAACTAATCCCCAAAAAAAGCCAAATTATACCAAATGCCAGTTAGTTCCCAGATTCTAGGCCTTTTCTGCCTCCCACTGCTTACCTAGCCAGGTGACCCTGTTGTCTGCCAACGTGTTTTTGTAAGGAAAATACAAAGGGGTGTAGCTGTGCTCAGGGTTTTTGTGGCCAGGGATTATGGGTGTCAACACTGCATAACTTGAGGGCTCGGTCCCAGTATCAGAGATCCCAACTCAGTCTCTTTGTACACCCACAGAACACTAACTCCTAGACAAGAGGCTCAGGCAAACTGATAGAGAAACCTAAAGTCAACGTGGTAGAAGCCACTTCCCTAAGAAGATCAGCTAGAAAGGAGGAGAAAACATCTCTGAAATGAAAAAGAGAGTCAGGAACTAAGAATTTGCTTATACACAACAGGAATCAAGAGTCTGGGTTCTAGCGCAGCTAGCTGTGAGCAGTATAACCTTGGGCAAGTCACCCCACCTTTTAGAAGCTCCATTTCCTTAGTGTAGAATGAGGAGGGGTTGAGGTAGGTCTCCTAAGAAGCCTATGAAATTGTTTCAGGAAAGTAAAGGTCTGTGCACGGTGAAAGGTAAGAGCCGGGGCCCGGGAGGTGGGGGTGGGCCATCCTGGGTATGACTACGCGTCCTTGGGCAGATTTCTTAAGCGCTTGGAGCGTCTGCTTCCCCATCTGAAAAACGGGGCTGATGTAACAGAACTTCCAGAGCTGTTGGGAGGAATGTAGTCAACGGTAGCTGATATTGTTGGCTTTTGAGGCCACAGAGCACATAGTTAGAGGTGCAGACCCACCTGGTTTCAAATCCCAGTTCCGCTGTGTCACCTTGGGCCCTGGACAACCTGCTCACTGTCTCTGAGCTTCTGTTTCTTCCTGTGACAAATGGACATAATGGGCATCCTACTTCCAAGGGTGGTTGTGAGGATGGAATAAAATCAATGTCACTAAATAAATGTAAGGGGAAGCACTCAGGACCTGGCAGCCGACCCCGTTGCCCATCTTCCTTGTCTAACCGAGCCTCACCAGACCAGGCACTCCTGCCCCCATCTCCCCCACCTCTGAGGTCAGAAGAGTCCTTCCTTCCCATCCTTCCAGGGAGAAGAGGCAAGAGGCAAGGTCACAGGTGACAGGGGAAGGGCCCAAGGTGACCTTGGAGGCTGGAGAAACCTGGTCTGGAACTCATCTGCCCTCAGAACCCTCAGGTTCACCCCGCCTCACCTCCCTTGGTTTCCAAAGCTTAAAATAGCCTGAACCGGTGTGGCCACATTTTAGTGTGCCACTCAGCGAGAACCCCTAGGGTGTTTTCAAAGCCAGCTCTGAGCTCCTCGCTGGCCAGGCTCCTGCTGTGAGTTATTCATACACACCCAGGCTCCACCAGGTCTGCCAGAAAATGCGTTCCCAGTGCTTTTCTGCTCAGGCCTCTGCAGGAAGCTCTGTTCGCTCAGAGGGGTCAGAGCCATCAGCTCCTTTAACAAACAGGCTGGGAAACCCGCGAGCTGCCGGTAGGAGGGCTGCAGAGCAGAGGGGAGGGAGAACAGGGTGTAAGTGGAGGTCAAGGGCCACATGATGGTCAAAGGCCGCACTGGGTGTCAGGTGGCTGGTGTTCTAGGCCCAGCTCCACCCGTCACTGTTATGAGACCCTGAATAAACTGCCTTCCCTCTCCCAGTCTTCTAATACCGTCATCAAGACAAAGACTTTCTGGGTCTCTTAAATTGGCGCTGTTCTTCAATTACACACTGGCTTCATTATCAGCCCTTATATGAAGTCAAGATGTCTTCCAGCAGCTACTTCTCTTCACATCCAGCAGCAAACTGGGAGAGCTTCTCTTTCCCGTCAGTGATCAAACCAAAGGTCCCAACTCTGGTTGCTTGAGCTCTGGGCTCATCTGTGGGGTCACAGTAGCCTGGCCCTCAGAACCCAATCTGATCCTTCTAGGATGCCTCCCTGTGCTGCAAAGGCTGCAAAGGCTGCAAAATGAAAATCCACATCTGCAGCCCCCCACTCAGCTAGGGTTCCAGGTGCAAATGTGGCGCCACACCTCTGATGCCCTGGCTGAGGTTGGGCTGAGGTTGGGAAGACAGCAGTGACAGACATACCGTTTTCTGGCTGCTCCAGCTGTGACACCTGGCCAAGGACAGTTGTCCCAGGGTCCTGTCTCTAGCTTCATGGGCATCAGGAAGCTTCTGAAAGCCTGGATGGCAGCAACAGGGTACATTCTCAAATGTGACGGGTCCAGGGGGGCCCCCTCCCTTCCCCCTCCCTGCTTGATCCTTGGTGGGCAAAAGGCAGCTTTCCTAGAGACCCAGCCAGGCCTGTTCCTCTAGCTCTTCCAGTAATTCCATGAGCACCGTCTCCCTGCATTAAATACCTTTCTGTATAAAACCTGCCAGCGTAATTTCTATTCCCCATGTGTCCAACTCCCAACCAAGGCACCATCCCTGAACCAGTCACAGGGCCCAAGGGAAAGGCACATGCTGATTGCCTAGACCTTGGGCACATGCCCACCCACAGGGTCTGTGTTAGTCATCTCTGTTAAAAAAACATGGACTAAGAAGAATGATTTCCTAAAATTACTATTAGGAAATAATAGTGATTTTAGGGTTGCGAAATTACTTTAATAACAATTAAATTACATTTATCAAAGCAAAGGGGAACAGAAATTGGGCAACCCCTAAATAACTGTCCACAACACATCCCAACCCGGATGTCAGGGTCAGGAGCCCCGCAGGACGTAAATAGGTAGCAAAAGACGTCCAGATCCGGTCCAGGCCAGCACTATGGTGCAGCAGACTGAGATCCTCCGCAGACCCCCTTCCTGACTCATGCATCCATCCATCTGCTTCCGGTCTGCACCTGTGACTCACTCCAGAGGACAGCCCCGCGTGACTTCACTCACAGGGCTCACCTGGCACATGCTGGCCCTTGACCAATGCCTGACCTGCACAGAGGGACGACAGGCCAGCTCTCCTACCTGGGGTGTAGACAAGCTCTGAGGCAGCATTCACACAGCCGTGCTCCCTGGGGGACCCAGCTGAGGCCTGGACTTGACCAGAGGGCACACCTGCACTTGGCCTCTCCCACTTCTTGCTCTGTCCCCTCAGTCCATGGGAAAACTTTTTTAACACCTCATTTGTACATGAGTCCCCACCTTGGGGCCCTGCTTCCGGGAGACCTAGACGCACTGAAATAGCCAGAGGTGGTCAGAGCCCATGAAAACCCGGGCCTCAACTCTGGCTCACTTAGGACCTGACGCTGTCAATAGCATCTAAGCCAGGATTCTGGATGCAAACTGGTTTCCCCCTTTTCAGAAAAGAGATTATTACATGGGGACCTTCTATAATTCCTTCTTTGTCCTTCAGCCAGGATGAAAGCCATGCAATCCTACGAGTAAGACAGAATCAGCAAGGCTTCGTTTTATTTTCAGTGCTCTTTGATTAGAAAAGACTAACAGTTACCAGGGGTGTTCACTTACACCCCAAATTCCCAAATAAATATTTTAGGAAACAATTGCTTTTCTTTCACTAACCTAAAGAAAAAAAGAAAGAGAGAGAGAGAGAGGGAAAGAAAGAGAGAAAGAGAGAAGGAAAGAAGAAAAGAAGGAAAGAAAGGAAGGAAGGAAGGAAGGAAGGAAGGAAGGAAGGAAGGAAGGAAGGAAGGAAGGAAGGAAAGAAGAAACCACTCTGGTGGAGAGAATTGCCCTGAGGCCTAAGAGCATCTCAACAGTGCCAATGTCACAAAGCTTCCTGGGGGAGAGGAGGTAGAGGACACAGAGCGGAGAGGCGCGCACGGCAGCAGGATGGCCAGGAGGGCTCCTTTCAGCTCTGTGCTCACAGACGTGGTGAGCATCCTGGGACCACGGGACATTGCCTCCATTTCAGCCCCAAAGTTCTCTACTCCTCCAGGAAGGATGTCCACACAGCCACAGAGCCCTGAACGTTAATACTAAATTTTATGTCTTTTCATAGAAACCAGAGGGCAATAGAAGCAATTTATTTTAGTGTGTCTTTTTATTTTTCTGAGCACTAAGCACATTCGTTGTACTACAAGCAGACACATAAAGACGAAAGGCTGACCTTCCAGCGTCCAAGAACAATTCCTGACCCCAGCCAAGATGAACATCGGGAATTTCCTTCTTCAGCAGTAGTTCAAGTGTCCAAATCAGTAACGTCTTTGTCTTGGACCCAGACAACCCACAGTCTCTCTGCCTCCTACCAAGAGGGACCATTTGGGGGAGATGGTTGTATTGTAAGAAAACCTCTGTTTGCCAAATTGGAAGGTTGGGTAATTACAATTCCAGGATTTCACATAGGTGGTTTCTACAAATGCCTTCATTTATTTGATGCTTAGTGTGGAAGAAACCTCATTTATGCCATTTCTTTTTCTCCTCGGGAGGCTAAGAGCTCAGTAAAGCTAATGGACTACATATCACTGACTTTAATATATCAATAGTTCTGGGCAATTTAATACTAAGGCAATGTGATGATTTGATATTATAAAAAGCATCTATTTTTATTGAGAATGGAGGATCAACTACTAAGGTGTCCATTCAGAAGATAATGTAGCTGCTAAAAGGCTACATTATTTTGGTAGTTTCTATATATGGTCATTTTTAAAAAGAGAGAGGGAGAGGGGAAAAGAATGAGAGAGAGAGAGAAAGAGAGAAACAAGTTTATACCTGCTGACTTTTAACCCTGGCAAACTAGCCCAGCTGTGTCTAATAGAAATGTGATATGAGCCACAGGTGTAATTTAAAAGTATCTAGTAATATATTAAAAAAGTAAAAAAACAAAAAATTGTTAAACCTACTTTTAACATATTTTATTTAACATAATGTCCTAAGTATCCTAACTTCACCTAATATATTTGTAATGAAATATCATATCAACATAATAATATAAAAGTTATTAATAAAACATTGTATTCTTTCCTCCCCTAACTTTTCTAAATCTTTGTAGTTCGGTATGTCAAGCACTTGATAGTCGCATGTGGTCACCATATTGGATACTGCGAGTCGGGCCCTGCCTATGTCACTCAATTGAAATGCCTCATCAAAAGCACGCAAATGACTCCTTAATCATCTGTAAGTCAAATGGCCTCTTCTCCCACCAAGGTCCTCCAAAACCTCTTTGAAGTCTCTGCGATGTGAGTCACATTCGATTATACCTACTCCTTGAAATTTTCTCTTTTCCTGATTTATAAAACCTGCCCTGCCCAGTTCTCCACATGCTCTCACTGCCCTTGAAGCATAAGTCCCCCCCACTTCTCTGCCCCACCGCTCCCCCCCCCTTGCCTGGCCAGGCTCCCAGGCTGGACCTGGCTCCTCAGTCCCTGTCACACATTCCCAGTTGCCTGAAGAACATAGCTACCTAGCATCTCACCATCACCTAAGACCAAACATTCTAGACCAACCCTATCTTCTCCTCCTAACCATGCCAGCTTTCTTCCCTGACATCCTGTTTTTGTCCATGTCACCATCATCATTGAATACTTAGTGAGCACTAATTATCATACAAGGGCTGTCTGGGGAAAAAATCCAGCCATTGTCAATACAATGAGAACAGTAACGTAGCTGGATACTTTCCGGACAGTCTCTCTCTCTCTCTCTCTCTCTCTCTCTCTCTCTCTATATATATATATATATATATATATATATATATATAAAAAATATATATATATAAAATATATATATATATATATATATATTATATATATTATATAACATACACTATACTACATATACCAGCTGTGGGGATAACTCAATGGACAAGCCAGACAAAAATCTATCTTCATGGAACTGACATTCTTTTGAGGACAGCCAGACCATAAAACATAAATAATTTAAATAAACAATATGTTAGAAAGCAATACTCACTCTGGAGAAAAACTGGAGCAAGATTAGGAGTAAGAAAAGAGTAGAAGAGGGGTCGTGGGCCTCAGCAAGAGGGTGACATTGGAGCCAAGATTTGAAGGAGGTAAACACCTGGGGAGAAGCTTCCAAGCCAAGAGAGAAGACATCATGGCTGAGTATGCCCAGTATTTGAAGTTTAAACAAACCACAATGGCTGAAGTGGAGTGAGCCATAGGGAGACAGGAAGGAAATCAGATTAGACCATGGGAGCCTAGCGTGGTGGGCCATCTGGGCCATTGTGAAGGCTTTGGGAACTCAGGTTTGCACTGCGGGCTACTCTTTCTCCTTCTATGTGTCTGCACTCATTCAGGACCCAGGGCTGACCCTCTTGAGCCATTCCCCACTCTCCATGTTATCCAATTCCCCATCACCTTAATTAAACATTGGTAGGTTACTCCCCTGAAGCACAGCTGTGCTCACGGCCCCCTCCACAACCTGTCCCCAGCACCTTTCGAATAAGGCTTACCACCACTTGTGAATCACTGAGGGCCTCCTTGCCATCAGCTGTTCCCTGCTACCCCACAGATGGCTACCCCTTGCTCCAGCCAGATGGGATTCCTTGCAATTCCCTGTGCATGTATCATGAGCTCTCTAATCCTTGTCATTCCCTCCATTTGGAATGCAATATATTGAGTCACTACTCAGTTCAGTGAATAAACACACTCTATTTTTCATGCAGACCTCCCTCAACCAGTCATCATCCCCAACTGGCAGTTTCTTCTTTGAACTCTCATAGCATTTTGCATTTCTTTTGTTAGCACATTTGCCTCATTTAGAATTGCATTATAGTTATCCTATCTTATCTCCTCTCCTAAATTTGTCCAGACAACTTGCCTTTTTGGGGGATAGCATGTGTTTCTTGAATATCCTCGTGGGTGAATGACTAATTCACAGTAATATAATTAGGTGCTGTTATATGGCTGTAAGAGGACAATGGAATAAGACATTTTCATTCTTTAATCTCCAAAAGTCTGTGGTATCTGTTTTATTATTAAAATAAAGTGTTTATACATTTTTAAAACCACTGTAAGTCATGATGTGTCATGAATTATCAGGCAAGCAATTTAACCTCTCTCAACTGTTCAAAGGAGACAGGATTCTCGCCTCATAGAGTTGTAGTGAGAAATAATATGAGATTGTGTGTGCAAGATATCACATGCCTAGCCTGGCACATAGTAAGTGTTCAATAAAAGGCAGTATGATGATGATGATTATGATGATAATGATGATGGTGCTAATAGTAGTAGTGGTAGTAGTGATGACAATAATTGTGAATAAAAGAGTGAAAAATGAAATGCTTAACCAAGAAAGTTTTGTCTAGGAGGTTAACTGACCACAGCGCTTAGTGTAAGGTTGAGTTTTCCCTTCATCGAATGCTCCATGCAAAAGCAAAGGTCATTTGATATATTCATAGGAGTTTCCAAGGGCATCAATTATTCATTCCCACATTTGAGATTTTGAAACAAACATATTTCATAATGAAACTACAGATGACCAAAAAGGGAAAAAAATCCAGTTAGCATGGCTATTTGGCATCATGAACTGTATAAAACTAGTTTATTAGATGTATGTGTAATTTTTTTAAAGGATCAAAGTTTTTCTAGAATAACTTTGTAGTTTTTGTTTGTACATTTTGAAATAATTCATGTTTATTATAAAAAGCAAAAGAAAAAGTAAAAAGACCAAAAAAATCACACATAATTCCACTATTTAGGGACAACTATTTAGTGTACATTTTAAGGTATATTTTTCTGACCTGTTTTACTATTTTTTTCCTTCTAATATTTTGAAAAACAATGTAATTAATTCTTTCTTTTCTATATTCCTGGTAACATTAATTTGAATTTATTTTTTCCTAATTATCAATGGTAAGAATGAAATAGCACCTATTGCCTTTCTGCTATGTAAGACAGAATATTTAGTATATTATTACTTTCTATTTTTAACCATTTCCTGCTTTGGGTTAACTAATATGGAATTTTTTACTTAAATTATTACTAATAATATGTATATCTATTTCAATAATTAGTTTGATATTTACATTAAATTTTATAGCCACATTAGCAATAATTATTTAGATTTACTTCTATTTAACTGATTTTATAGTTTAATACTCATACACTTCTACTATGTCTTTCCATTCTTAAATTAATTTGTTTTATCTATCAATTTAATTTTTTCTTCAGGTAATCTTTTTAGCCACAGCATGTAGATAGTTGACTTTCTGGGGTCTAGAATACCCTATAATTTTTTTTATTATAAACATTAATTTGGCTGAATATATAATGATTGGTTCATAAACATTTCCCCTAAAAATTATGTAGATGTTCAGTTATTTCTCTTGTTTCATAAATATGGGAGAAATCTAAAGGCACATTGATATGTATTTATTTGTAATAATTTCCCTAGATGCTTACATATTTTTTTTTCCCTTTACTATTGAAATTTAAAAAATTAATTATTGACTCATGTAATATATTGGTCCATGTAACATATTTTGCCTGGTACTTAATGAGCCTTGCCCATCTCTTGTGTATAGTAATTTAAGGTTACCATGTTTGGTAGCAGGGTTGGAAATAATGGATATCAGGGTGCAAAAGCCCTGAGCTATAGAGTAACTATAATACATCATTGAAAAACAGTGAGTGGGATGTAGTGGAAAGAACTCAGCTTGTGATGGCAGCAAATGATCAAATGACCTTGGACATATTACTTGATTTCTCTCTAAGCCTTGGTTCCCTCATCTGTGAGTGGGGATAGGAACAACTCTTTGCAGATTTGATGTGAAGAATAAACAAGGCAATAAGCAGACCCTCCATAAGTCATATCTACTATGCTGCAATATGTGGAGGATAATTCCTCTTAGGCCAAGGCCATAAAACTTGGTTCAAGAAAAAGTCAGAGTCTATCTTTGGACTCCGAGTTGCTCTTACGGTTCACTGGAAAGGGTCCGGAAGAGATGGCTCCATTCTCAAAGAACGAAAATATTCTAGAGGAGCAGGGCATTGGCCAAGGGAGAGAATGCACAACGGCAGCTCAGATCCAGTTATGGGTGCCTGAACTCTAGCTTCGGGAAGAGGAGCAGGCAAAGAAATGCCGTGCTTCTCTTGGTCTCAGACATACGGTAGGCCTCTTGGCCTTGTCTCGGGTGTTCCTTGTCCCTTTCCTCATGACTCACCACTGTGGACATGGTGTTAGGAAAGCCCATCAGATCATCAAGCCTCAACACAGAAAGAGTGGTCCACTGTGGCATCTTTGGCATCACCGAGGAACTCATCAGAAATGCAGAATCTCGTGTCCCACCCTGAAGTCATTGTATCAGAATTTTGCATTTTAACAAGATCTCCCAGGGATATATGCGCATGTCAACATTTGAGAAGCTCCTGTCTAGACCATATGGTCAGAACTGAGTTTTAGGTGGCTTCTTTGTCAGTAATCTGTGGTTTTATTTTCATTCAATTTAAAAATAAAAAATGAAAGCACAACAGAGGTTCTAGAAGTAAGGCATATGAATATTTAAATATAGGATAAAGTCAGTGGTGTCCCATGCAGTCAGTTCTGTGGGAATTGGGCAAGGAACTGGTTCTCCTTCCTGAGGACACTGTAACCTGCCCTTGGCTTTTAGCTGGCCAGGATCATTCTTCTCGGAATATGTTCTCAGCTTCTCTGCTTTGACCACAGTAATGAGAACACAACTGCTGAGAGCAACAGTCACACCACCCATGGCTTTAATGACTCCTTCACCGGCACCTAATCCTGGGAGACCACATGGCGATCATAGATGTAGTCCCAAAACAGAAACTGGCACCTGCTGCTTCTGTAGGTGTCCTGTGGCCCCAGATTCGACCTTGTTCTGGGCCCAAGGTCCTCCCTCACCTCTTCTCTAGACAGACACTGGGAGTGTAGAGCCCCAGTTTTGGTCACCAGCCACTGACCAGAGCCAGAGCTGATATAGATGCTGTGCAGCAACTCCAAAACTTTACCTTGACTTCTAAGACTCCAGAGCCCTAATGGATGTTTTGAGCTTTGTGGCCTCCATGCTTGCGAGGTGCAAACTCTTCTTTAGGCCTAACCTGTCCTTCCAACTTGAATTCCCAGAGATGAAGTAGAATGAATGTGGCTGGAGTGAGGAGACTAAATCCATTCTGGCATTTTCCACAGTCCTCACATGGCTTTTTTCACTAGCTACATGTGTTCAGGGAACACGTATGCCTTGATGACTCTTGTATCTGGAGTGCCCACTAGAGTACCTGGCACATAATAGGCACTTAATACATATTTTAAGTTAATTCACAGTGCCATAAAGAGCCGGCACGATGTTAAACTGAAATACAGCGATCTGAGTTTGATGAGAAATAAATCTAATACCCAAATCATTGGTCATGGCCTTATAGGAGACTGCTATGATTCTTTTCTGCTACAGACTATTGCTTCCTTCTTATGTCCAAGAGGATGAAAATATTCTCATGGGTTTGATGGGCCATTTGGTAAAGGGAGGTAAAGCCCCACAAGCAAGTCTACCTGGGAAGGAGGAGCTTAGAAAGCATTGGGGCAAACTAAAATGGGTGGAAAGTGAAGATTTCCAGGTAACTTAGGGAGGGGGATAGGATGGCCTGGGGCAGGAGAAATAGGAGAGAAGCTGGGAGTGAGAGGACCAGTTCTAGGGAACAAAAGAGCACCCAGCAACAAAACAGGACTGAGAACCTGAAGATGAAAGTGAAGCTGAGGTCAGAGCTATGCAATATTCTATTGGAAACCCACCCCATCACTTCTCAGCCTGAAGGAAAGCAAGCCAAGGGCCACAAACTTGTGATCGGGTGTCTTGTGGATAAAGAGCTGCATTTGGCATTTGGGTGGGTGAGAGAAAGAAGAAGAGAGATGAGAAGAGTCCAGGAAGGCAAGCTGCTGAGCAAGGAAAGTCTGAATAAGTCCCTGAGGCACGGCCTGATAAGCAGAATGCCAGGGCTTCACCAGAAACTCTAGAGTGGATGCGAGACGGTCCCTGAATGTGGGGTGGGGCCAGGAGCCAGTGAGCATCACACTGAAAGGAAGGAGGGATCCCAACGGCTGGAAGATTTGGAGATACCTGATTTCTGTCACATGGGTTCCGTAAGATTTTGCCCCATTGACGGAGCCACCTCTGGCTTTGGGGAGAGTAAATCTTTAGTCTGTGGAAGCTGTGAGGCCGTGACTGGGTTTTTGTTCCAATGCTGTAAAACCTCCCTAGAGATTCCTGGATGAAAGTGAAAACTGTCACTCTAAAATAACAAATGAACCAGAATAACCAGGGTTGGATGACCTCCACAAGTGGCCTGGGCTGCTTCCCATCATAACAACCCCCACCCCCACCCCCCCAAGAGGCAGGTGTCCTGATTATCCCACAGGCCTCCTGGTCTGGAAGCCCACCCACCCTGAGGGAGAGGGGTGTTTTCAAAGAAACCCACCTGAGTGGGGTTTTGTGGCTCTATGAAAAAATTGGAAGATTCACAGGGGTGCAGTGAGGAAAAATGAAATGATTTTAACACTTGGAGAGAATGATTTCTGAGAAAAATTATACATAAAAACCAGATGGTTCTTTTGTTTCCAATAGCTGCCTATAAATTCTCTATTTTTCTGTTCTGCAGAATTGAAATTGATTGAAATGGACATTTTTTTATCATGAGTCAGTTGACAAGAAAATTGAGAAAACAAAACAACGAGTGCTAGGGTTTTCGGTCTTTATTTCTTTCCAAACAAGTAAGTCCAGAGGTTCAGATACACTTAGGCAGGAGGGAGGGAGAGAGAGAGGAGAGAGGTGAGAAATGGAGAGGAGAGAGAGTGGAGAAGGAATAAGGGAGAGGAAAGGCGATGGTCTGGCTTTAGAAGCCACCCGCACTTGCCTTCCTCCAGCTGCGGAATTTTGGAATTGTCCCTCTGGTCCTCCATGCAAAATAGCAAAAAAACCACCTTTGGTTTTCTGACCAATGTGGTTTCATAGCCTTTTCCAGACTTCAGCTGTGGAAAATTGCTGCTCTTGGCTTGAAAGTCATCGTTTAGCAAGTGGTGGTGCATTTCAGGGGAACTGGTGGGCCTGAAGATTAATTCCTAGTTGCTGCCTCCTGGGGCTCCCAGTCAGGCACTTGGCTCCCAGAGTCACCCGTCTGAGTGTTGCAATGTGCACCAGGGGTGAGGAAGAATGCAGCACAAATGTCGCCAGCAAGCGTGGCCACCCTGTCTAGATGTTGTCTGGTTTGTGCATTTTCTCCCAAATCACCAACACATACAGGAAGGGCAATGGGGGACATGTGTGTCTCCCACTGATCTCAGAATGCCTCCTGTCTTGGAGACCTGGGGGTGGTGGCACTTTGATGTGCTGTGTCTGGCTTCTCCCAGCCACGTGACCCATCTGAGATGCTTCATGCCAGGTCTGCTGATGAGCATGAAAAAAGAGGGTTCACTGACCAGCAGGGAACCCTCTGACTAATTGAACTTGACTCATTTCTCCAAACACAATAGACATATAAGAGAAACGTCACTGGGCTCTAAATGTAGAGAATTGGCTTAGCAAAGAATCCCTTTCGCACCCCTACGTAGTAACGAGTCCTACAGTAGGTTGAATTTTCCATGGATGACGTTTCGATATGCGGCAGGATTTGGGGTGGAGGTGGGGAAAGTAGTGCATAGATCTAAATAAGTAAATATATATTGTCTGCCTGCGTCTCAGGTACAATCCTGAGGTCCACCACAGCATTTTGCTGACCATTAAAGTACTTTGGAGGATGGTGTATTCTTTCATGCAAAGTGGTGAGAGAAAATGAGAAACGCAAGTGGAATAAGAGCCTCACTTTGCACAGGCTCAGCCTGTACATTAGCACAGGTTCTGGCCCCACGCGCCCCCTGGACGCTTGCCTGAGTTTCCCTGCTGTGAGCTCCTGCCGTACCCACCATGCTGTTTGCTGACTCTAAAAACAGCAACAACAATAGTAACCACCACCACCTTCCTAGGTAGTCTTTCCATTGTTCTCAACTCCCCTCTAAGGCCCTGAAGAGCAGATTTGTGCCCTTTGTATCCTCACCATCTAGTTCAGACACCTCCTCATAGAACAGGGATTCCCAACCCCGTGCCCGCGGGCGCCATGATTTGTGTGCGCCGCCATTATGTGACTGCATCAGAAGTTTTTCATAAACACTAAGTAAAACTATCATTTACTTTTATACATTTGTTAGAATTTTAAAATATTGTTTGAGTATCTACACAGGTTTGTTATATCCGTTGGTATGTGTGCGATATCGTATGTATAAGTTTGTCCCTAGCTGTCGCCTTTGTACATGTCGCGTCTTGTGTAGCCGCTGCGCTCTTTACACTCTCCTCCCCCCAACCGGGAGGTGCCAAGGTGCCGTTTTGATTGCGGTTGCTGGACTGATCGGGTCGTGACGGTTAGCTAGGATCACAGTGTTTTGATAGATTCGATTTTAAATGAACTAAAAGCGAGGTAGGTAATCTATTATTATGGTGGCAATTTGATATGATAGTGTAGTTCTATAACTATTTTTATTTTTATTTTTTTAGTCCTAAAATGAGTGGACCAAATAAGAGAAAACGAACCTATAATTTTAACACAGACTGGGAGGAATCATATTGTTTCATTAATTTAAAAGGTAAATGCGTTTGCCTGTTGTGTGGCAGTAGTATTGCAGTGCCGAAAAAACATAATGTTGAACGTCACTTTCA
>PVKE010028267.1:0-21039 GCA_004027555.1 Craseonycteris thonglongyai | reverse complement strand
ATTGATGACCATGATCATCACTTCTAGCTGGCCACAAGATGCCAATTTCTGTGGAAACATAAGCAAATGACCTGACTATTTTTAAAAAGTTTCTTCCTTGGCATTCTACATACAAGTATCCAAGCTGGGTGATATGTTGACCATTTCTGCTTTACTGCTTGACAAAACAAATATAAAATTCCAGCTGACCGTTATACATTTTTGTATTTTCTCATCTTTGCTCGTATTCTTCACTTCTCTTTTGAACAAGGATTGCCTCTTAAAACTTTTCACTAAAGCTAAGCTATTCCTCATGGACAAAGCAAGAGAGGAATAATAAATTAAAGGGGTGACTTGCTATTTTAGGAGCAGCTGAACAAGTGGGATAGGTGTGAGGGCCAAGTTAGAAGGATGTAAGTAGTAGAAAAAGTTATGTCTACATTTGAAATTGCACAGCTGGCCCTATTCCTGTGAAAGGGGAGGACACTGGTTTGTGACTTAGCCCTGTGGCTCACCAGCAGAATGTAGTATACATTCTTCCATGTATAAGATGCCACCATGTAAAAGACATCCCCCATTTTTCTAACCCAATATTAAGAAATCAACATGGGCTACTCCTGTGTATAAGATGACCCCCAATTCTTGATCTAAAATTTTTAGTCAAAAGTATTACCTTATACACAAAAAAAATATGTTAGCTTGCTGATACTTAAGCGGGGTTCAGAATCTTCAACCCCTTTTCTTTAATTCATGACCAGGGGCTAATTCATTTATTTGAGGTTACCCCACCAGAGTTCTCTCTTCAACTTCTCACCTGTTCTACCCAGACTTGGACATTTTGTCCTCAACTATGCTCTTTCCAACTGCCTTTTAAATTTGGAAAAAACTAAAAACAAACAAACAAAAACATTATCAAGAACTTACAGATTTCCAAAGGTGACAATTCCTCAAAGTTGATAAACACACAATATTTAAGACTAGTATATTTTTCACAGTAAAATTTCTTACTTCTTGCATACTGAGGTTTCCTTTTAGTTATTTCACTAATGATTTTATTTCCTATCCTAAGCCTGTTCCCTGCTCTTTGGCCATCCAGTTGTAGAATCAAAACTTAACTTTTGGAAACCACCAGGGAACCTGCAATTTTTAATAAAATCTCTGTATGCAAGGCTTCTTGGGGATAAAGAAATTCAGAGAGAACAGAGAGGACAAGTTAAATGGAGTTTTAAAAGCAATGTAGCATAGAAAAATAATAGAATATTAACCTGTTAAAGGTGAGATTATACTTTTTTAAAAACATGCATTATGATTACACATATATTTTAATTTTTTATTGTCACATTTTCATAAGATAAACAGAAAACACATTTTATTATATGAATTTCTTTTGTTCTTATCCCCCAATTTTTTTTCAAATTAAATTTATTAGGGTGACTTTGGTTAGTACAGTTATATAGGTTTAGGTGCATAATTCTATAATACGTCATCTATGTATTGCATGTGTGCTCACCACTCAGAATCAGTTCTCCTGCCATCACCATACATTTGACTCCCCTTCAAGCCTTCTCAAACTGCCCCTGAACACTAGCAAACCCAAAGTAAGAGTGCAATGATATATCTCAAAAGATGTGCTGCCTATCACACTGTCAGAAGTTCTGCCAAACTCAATCTATGATATAGACATGCACCTTAAATTTTTTTTTCTTTGCTCTATATCTTTAATATTGTCATAAACTCAATCCACCTCATTGGTATTACCTGCTTGCCACATTCTGTCTTCACATTTGCATGTATCTGAACTTATCAAGGTGTCATACGTGTGACTTTTAAATGGAAGTTTTAATTGGTCAATCCTAAGACCCAGCACCAATTAGCAAGGACACTGTCTCCTTAACAAAGGAGTAGGACTTGCACATCCAGTCACACAACCTCTTCTGGGTCTCGCAGCTTGAGCTGACCTATGCCAACATCATCACACTTTATCTAAAGCACACAGGACTGAAAGCAGGACGAGGATACTCATTCTGCAATGATCCTAATACTCCATGAAGACTGACCACTTCAAAGTGGACTCAAGCTCATGGAAAATCCATTTAGGACTAGACAAATTTCAAAATTCTTTTCTAATTTTATGTTCCAATGGAATAAGACATCTTAAATTAGGATCTACCCTTAGAAAGCAAACCAAAGCAAACAAACAAACAAAATCCCACTTCCCCTTAAAAGCAGCTGTCTCCCGTGGATACCATGTTCATATTAAATGAAGATACAAAAGAGTAAAGGGTGCTGAAAATCTCCCATATATGTCAGAAATAAAAACCTCCAAAAAGTGAATGCACACTATAGCACACGCTGATCATTATGGAAAAATTAAAATTAAAGTACTACGGTTCAAGTAATTTGGAATAAAAGCAAACTAACAACAAATATTAAAGCAGCTTCCAGAAAACAGGAGTTTGTTTTTCATCACAAATGTGCTTCAGTCATAAGTATTTTCTAGATTTTTACTGTTATAAACCCATTCATAATGCCTGCCTTATTTCACATGCAATAAATAAATGTTTAAAAAGGATATGTGGCTGTTTAAACATTTTTTCAATAGGCTGGGTATCTGGGATGTCCACGTATCAGAAGTCTTTATTCTCAGTCTACGAGGAAAATTGCCAAATACACTCTGGAGTGCCAGGTTTAACAAGGTGCTATAGAGAGCCTGCTGATTACCAATTTGACTCACAATGAAAGGTAGAAAAAATTACCTAGGTGCCTTTCAATGTTGCTGCTCCAGTTGCAATAGACCTTATCTAATAGTTTATTACACTCAGAAAACAAAATATATTCTAGAGAAAAATTCACAGTCCCTGTCTCTGACAGAACGGTCCCTTTGAATTCTTTTGTCAATTTCATAGATTTCTAACCAGAGATGTGTTTCTTTAAATCAGATTGTTATGCCATCAGCACAATTTCTTCCTTGGTAAGTAGGACAGATTCATTCCACAAGCAACAATGGATGCTTCCCGGCTTAACACAAGCATGGCAGGTTACGCTTCAAGCTTACCACTAAGTGCCACCACCCCTTAATGAGACTGGTCCAAAGAGGGATTTGGGGCCGACTTGGCTGCATTTGTTCCTTGAACGGCCAGCTGATAAGTCCATGCTGTCCAAGAGCAGCCAGGCAGCCCTGATGGAATGAGCTGTGTGAAGGCTCCACAGAGGTCTGGCAGGACTGAGTTGACGTGTCTCATTGCAGGCGCTTCCAGACAAATTTCCTCACCTCCAACTTGCAGCTGTCTCAGGAAAGTTGCCTTGTACCATGTGCACCTGGTATCAGCAGGCACTTTACACAAGTTTGCTGAATATAAAAAAGACAATTGTGAACCCAAAGAACATACACAGAGACCCTGCACGTATAAATGCCTTTAAGATTTTTGTCAGATCTGAAATAAATGCTGTTATTTCTGGCCATGCAGTTAGGTGATACTGAAAAGTTAAGTTAGAAAAAGAAAGAAAAAAAAAGTAAAGTAAAAGATTATCATTAGGAACAAAGTAGTAAAACACAAGGGAAAAAAATAAACAAGAGCAAAAATCTACTCATAATATATAATGAATTATATAAGAAAATGTTTTTTAATTAGAAAAATGACACTTGTAATATGACTCTTCTGAAAGGACATTTGCAGCTTTTTAGAAACCAGAACGTTACATAAAAAGTATACTTGCGTCCAGAATTATAACATGAGGGCATCTTAAAAAGCTATTCAATTTGCCCACAAAGTATTATATATAAAACGATAAAAGCAAAGCAATGGTGGCTGTTTTTGCACAGAAATAGATTCTATAATCTGCCTGTTGATGTTAGAAACAGACTGAATTAAATTCTACAAAAGCGTGTATGCACTGTTCTCACAATTTATGTAAATGATGGGTATTTTGCTTATTGAAATCTTGCAACTTTCACAATCATATGCAAAAGTTTGTCATTTATCCCCTTTTCTCAGGTGCAAAGAAGGCTACCAAGGAGTTCGCTGTGATCAATTTCTGCCGAAAACTGATTCCATCTTATCGGATCCAAGTAGGTCGAGCATGTTTTTTCTCTAACACTATATATAAAACGAGAAACAGCCTTTATTCTCAGGAATGGTTGCTAATTAGCTGAGGCCAGTACTGCACTGGAGTGTCTCTGAAAGTTGCCAAGCGTGGAAGCTGGGGACAGCCATTTGTGTTCAAACCTTTCTCAGAACTATCTTGGTCTAGGTCTAGGTCTTTTCCAGCGATGGGACCTAGTCTTCAGATTTAGGTTCACTGTTAGTTAATCTCCACCGGGAACTTCTGCAAAACCTATTCCCTTAGCTTTCAGACTGTCCCCACCAGCACCCCATTAGAAAATAAGGTATAGAAAGCAAGAATATAGAAAAATAAAAAGGCTTCTTTTTTATATAAAATAAACTATGGAAACTACAGAAACTAAGTGCCTATCTCTGGCTGGTATTTGAAGGAAATATACATATAAAATTACGTAAGATGTTTTCAAAAAAACTATGAAATACTCCATTTTTAACATTATTTCCATATTAACTGTTACTGTACTGATAACATTTTTTTTCCATTTATGCAAGATGATTTTCCATTAAAATACAGGCATTACTGTATTACTTTCTTTTTCTATATGGAGAAAAATGTAATGTTCTATATATACCAATATGTCTAATTCTGGGGAAATGTAAATAATTCTCTGCTCTTTCAATACCTGCCATAATTGAGTCATCTCTAAGGACAGGAAACATTTATTCAATCAGCCATTTAGTTCCATGAAGACAATGACAGGCATTTCCAAATTATAAAGGCAAAGCTATGGTTTTCTGAATGCCAAACTTGCATGACATGTACTTGAGCAAAATATTGTGTATTGATGACAGACAGAGTTTGCCGTCTGTGAGTGTGTACATCACTCACATGTCTAGCCATCTTTCAACATCTTTTCAAAACACATTTTCAATCCCCCCCACCTCCTGAATTTCTGTATCTACACTTCCTCAGTAAATGTAAAATTTTTATAGGGGAAATGTTTTGTTTAATTTAATATGATTGTATTTTATCTTGGCAATGAACACCACTATACAGTATTAAACTATTCTTTTATTTTGTGAATTTTGCTCTCCTTGGGAATAGTAAAGTTTACCTGAAAGCTAGCAACCAGGTAGCCTGGAATTAATTCTCTGTTCTCTGACAAGGGAGGCGCTGGTCTGTAGGGATTACCCAGGAGGGTGTAGTTACTTGAGTGTGTTGTATCTCTTTTATTTTGTGACCTGGCCACATGCTAAGATGATGTCTGAAAGGTATGAGTACGATTGGAGACTTAGTATGTATTTGGCATATTAGAAAGTTTGCATAGAAGAATTGGCTTGCTGATTTTTTATTTTTTCTTCCTTTTTAAAAAAATCTTGTCTGATGTACTTAGTTTCTTTTCTTTTTCTTTCTTCCCTTTTTTCTTTCTCTACCTTTTCATTTCCCTTTATTTCCTTCTCTTTTGTCATTATTTTCTTTCCTTCCTTTATCCTCCCTTAGTCCTTCCCTTTCTTTCTTCTTTTCTTCCTTCTTTCCTTTTTCTTTTTATATGTAGGCGTGAAATGTCTATCAAGTACCATACACTGAGGCAGGGCTTGCGTGTGGTACAAAATAATGGGTAAAATAATCTCTCTTTAAACTATTGCAGGAAGCGACACCCCTCGGAGGATATCAGACGCTCAGACAACTCTTTAGATAGAGGAAGGAGATTTTATTTAAGCCGGTGGAGCACGCAGGGATATCCACACCTAGCACGCGCTCCCTGTGGGAAAGTTTCTCCTGGGTTTTATACATGGTTAGTGTCCACGAGACCTGTCTAAGATTCTCATCAAGGTGGGGAGGGAGAATCTTGGTAGGATTGCAGGAGTTTTTGGATAAACCTGGTCAGGCTTCCTGTCACCTGAAAAACCTGTTTACTCTGGAGACCAGCCATTGATTTACAAAGTGTAGTTAATTGGCCTTTGGAGTGAGCTATTGTAAGATTCTTCCCTCCCCATTAGTGAGAATCTCCCAGTGGCCTTCCTATCAGAATTCTAAAATCTTCCTCTCTCAAAACAAATAATAAATCCTTTCCACCCAATTAGATATCATAGTCCATCACACAATAGTTGAGGATGTGAACCACCATAAGGACTGAGTGTTTCTCAAAGAAAAATGATCCCATGAGCAGTCACTAACATGAAAACCTAGGTGTTACAGAATAAAAATACTTAGCGCAACACTAATAATGGTGAAAAAATGGCTACATTCTGAAGCCAAGACTATGCTTAAGTAAATCATCATATGGTGCATCTGTCATGTTCTAATAAACTATCATTAAAATAATAGCTGTATGAAATATAAACAGCAAAATAAAAAAATTATTTTCATATAAATTGCAATAACATTATTTTTTGGTCCAATGGTGGAAAACGTATACACAAATATATGAAAAGGGGACTTTTAAGTGTTGGGGTTATGAAAGTTTATGGAATTTTTTTTTCCGTTTTCTTCTGTTTTCTCAAAAATGGGGTATCTGTATGTGAATCAAAATGCTAGAATACCTTGAAACAAAACAAAATAAATAAACATTCAGAAGCCTATGGATGAGACCCTGAGATACAGTTTAAATGGAAAAAAATTATATTTTTCATACATGCATGTATGAATGTATCCATTTATTTATGCAATCATTCCTTCATTCCATTAATATTTTCTGAGCACCAACCAAGGGCCGTTTAATTGGTCAAATTCTGTTAGTACAAATGTATACAGACAGGATTTAGATTCGGCTCTTCCCCCGCCCCCCTCCAGGCTAATGATATAAAACAAAACAAAACAAAAGAAACTTGCCATATATGAGCATGTGCATGATTCTAGTGGAATCACTTACTCCTTTGTAACTTTGGTAGATCTCTTTGGTTCTTTTCTGACTTAGTGAGCGAGTTTATTAGGAACAGCTAAAAATGGCTGGACTGACTGCAAAGGTGGCGTCAGCAACTTCTGGGGGTTGAGAGAGCATTTTTATATGCAGGTATCAGAAGAACCAGAAAGGGGAGTGGGGGAGGGGTATCAGGAAGTAGGAGCATCTAGGTTGGGTTGGGTGTTTTGTGGATAGTCTGGCTCTAAATCCCAACTGCCTCAAAAGTGGGGCAGAAAGCCCCCTGCTGGCTTTAGCAATGGAAAATTTCTGCGGGTAGGCATCTGAGGCTATTGCAACCAGGGACCCGAAACTAAGCTTGGACCCAGAATAGTTCTTGTGGTATTCTTTTGACCTTCTCCATTTCCCACCAACAAGCCAGGTTGACCCTAACCTTAACACTTATCAGCTCCTGTCACCAAGACTGAGAAGAAATCAGTGCTAGATGAGTATTAGGCCACTTCCTCTCTCAGAAACATCCTAACATGTGTTTAAAGTTTACACATGCCAGGCCCTGTGCTAAAGGGCTTTGTTAGAATATCTCATTAAACCTTCACGATCATGGTTTTGCAGAGAGTTACTGAAAATTGCTCATATTTTATAAATGAGAAAATTAGACCTCAGAGATGTTAAATAAACTTGTTCAAGGTCATGAAGTTAGTTAATACTGGAGTCTACCTTGTAATTCGAAGGACTCAAGAGCCTAAACTCCCATCTGCAGGCCTCTTTTCCTCCTTCTCTAGACTCCTCCTTCCTCGTTATTTTCGATATGACGGTTATCACTCTAAATTTCATGGACTAAAACTCAATGGCCTGCAGCAAACATTATTCTAAGGAACAATATTTGCACAATTTTTATATCTTAATGCAGCAATCTTGAGCTTCCATAGAGATTTAAATCCTTAATGAAATTTCTTTGTCAAAATTCTTGCTGAATAATTCTTTAATTTGCTGTTCTTGATATCTTTGGAATAACTCCATGCTTGGAAAATAAGCTTCCCTTTAACACGCTCCTCTGACTCCTTTTTCTTCACTGTATCCCTTCTTCCTCTCTCCTCTCCAGAGCGCTTTGCTGAATGCATGCTGTATTTAGTGAAATCCCAATTAACAGAAGATTGGGAGCTTCTGTGTTTTGTTCTCCCCCAGCCAATGCAGAATTCATGTGAAATGTGTGCCTTTTTCAATTAATTTAAAGATAGTAATAAAATTTCAAATTACATTCATTTGGGGAAATGAAGCCAGATGTTACTTTGAGAGGCTCAACGGCTACTATGACATGTCCTCCGACCTGCTATTCCAAAAATTATGTTTTTTTCCCTCCACAAACAAATTGTAGTTATAAGGAGTGGTCAAGAAATTTGCACAACTAGGGGTTCTTGAAGAAGTGGGAGTACTAGTGCACACAGTTTGATTCTGTGACTTATTATTAGTGTATATGTCACATCTCAGCTTGCTTGCATTCCTGTTTTTTCAGCTATAGCTGAAAAAAGCATGTCAAACATGAAGAAACCCCAAGTATGAATAAAATTGAATTTTGCACCATCATTAAATTTCTCACAAAACAGGGGAAAGCACCTCAAACCATTTGAAAGAGGTGTTAGCAGTGTATAGGGACTGTTGCCCCAGAAAATCTAGGGTTTACAAGGGACATAGCCTTTCAAGGAAGGCAGAGAGTCAATTGAAGACCTCTCTCCGGGACTCCCTGTTGAAGCCACTTCCTCAGACATTGTCAAAAAAGTTGAAAACTTGTAGTGGAAGATTCCAGATTAAATAATTGTTGTATCACCTACAATCACTTTGAATATTCTCTATCAGCATGTAAAGATGTCAAAAGTCAGTGCAAGATGGGAATGCTTCAAAAACAGCAGTGCATTGAGGGTTCATGGCAGTTTTTAGACCTCTGCAGAGACAACAGAAATAAAGTTTTAAACTGGATGGTCATGGGAAATGAAACTTGGGCTCATCACTATGAGCCCCAGTCACAGCAGGCATCCATGCAGTGGCATGAAAAGGGCACACCACCCCCTAAGAAGTTCAAAGTGTCCCATTTAGCTGGAAAAATCATGGCTACTGTTTTTTGGGATATGGAGGGTGTTGATTGATTGTAAGAATAAGAGTGCCAGAATAGCTGTAGAGCACTGTTTCAGGCTGCTTGGAACAGTTAAAAGAATCTGTGAAGGAGAAAAGAAGAGGAATGGGCCAAATGGGGGCTGCTTTTGCTCAACATGCTTGTGCACAAGAACAATGTTGCATTGGCTACTCTTCATGACTGTGGTTTCCAAACATTAAATTACCCTTCCTACAGTCCAGACTTGGCTCTGTCTGATTATTGTTTGTTCCCAAATATGAAAAACAGCTTCGAGAAAAGAAATTTACAGACAACGATGTTAAAGCTACAATTTGAAAGCAAAAACAAAAAAATTTTTTTGAGGGAATGAATAAATTTATTGAAAGATCTGAAAAGTGTATTAGGGTTAAGGGTGAATATATTGAAAAGAAAAATAGTGAATAGTTTTTTTTTGTTTGTTTTTGGTTTTTGTTTTACTGTTCTTCCCCCTCATTCCACAAATTTCTTGACCACCCCTCATAACTCCACTCAGAAAGGCATATGCACAAAAGAATCAAACTTATAAAGTGCCTTGATTGATGCCAGTTTTTGGAAAAATATTCAGTGCATACAACTCTCAGGTTAATCACACCCTCATACATATTCAATGTACACAGCCACCTTCTCAAAACAAGTATGGATAGTAAGTGGAAGTTCAGAAAGAAGGTGGTGAGAGGAACGGACTTGATGAGAACCAGGTGTTAGTGGCCTTTTATGGCAGAATCAGCACAAGTTAATGGAGCATTCTTGAAGGACGATGTCTGCCCCTGTCCCCTGCTGCTGCCAGCCTTCCTGTGGAGAGCAGCAGTCGGCTTCCAGGAAGCCCCATCATCTTCTTGACTGTTTCTAATGTAATTATTTCAGAACCAGTTCCCTTTTCCCACAAACAGGGTTGAACTGTAGTCTCCTGTCTTGTTTTTCTCTTCCTTTCCACCCATACCCACCCAAGTCAGGTGCTCTATCTAGCTTTAAAACAGCTAGGTAGAACTGAAGAACGATGAGCTGGTCAAGGATTCAGGCAGATCTGTTCTGGGTATTCCCTCTTAAGAGCACAGGCTGACTTGAGTTATCATCATGATCTTGATCTCATCATTGGCCGAGGTAAGAGCAGCTCCAGATAATAGTGTCAGAGCAGAATCAAAGAATGGTTTGAGCTCAAGAAGACAGCCATCTACAGTGAGGGTCCTCCTCATCAAAGAGCTTGTGCGATCATTCTAGACTTCACTGTGCCTTCTTCCAACACCCAGCATCCCAATGGCTGGCAGCAGGTGACAAGCCTGCAGACCCCGGTTTTGGCACAGGGCTTGTACAGCTTCAACTCTCAGAGTCATCTAGGCTTCACCATGGAGGATAGAGCATAACTTCTAGCTCTAGATTATACAAACTGTGGAAAGAGAGATTTGCACAGTCATGTTACTGACCTAGTAGACTTTTACTCATCCATTCATGAATCAGACAGCATCCAATCCAGCAAGATGGAACAAAGCTCTGAAGAGCTATATGAGGTCAGAGACTATAAACGAAAGTGAACAGGAACAAGGAGGTTATACTGGGTGTTTTCTGGTTAGATAAGCAGGGTTACTTTTCTTCTATGAAACAAAGGGAAATCCTAGGGCCAGGTCAGGTAACTGACTGGTGCTGAGCAGAGACTTAGAGCATACTTAGCCTTCCTTTTTCTGAGACAGCTGATCATAGAAACGTAGTTAAGTTTTGATTTGCTGATGTGGAGCTTAACATGAGCAACTCTGGTTACTTTAACAATAATGTCTTCCATTAACACTTTTAGTTTCTTGAGGTCTTAGAAACTAGACTATACTCTCAGAGTGCCTGGTAAAATGCCAGAAGCCTGATCCAGACATGGATCAGAGAAAGACAGGAGAGAAGATGATATGGTTTTAGAAGTTTAGATATTCCATCACTCCAAATGGGCTTGTTTTTCTCAACTTCCCAGAAATAATCACTTTGTGAATCCCAAAATTTATTTTGCCATGGCAGTGGTTGTAGCCCCAAAGGGAGAGCCAAATGGTGAACAAGTCCATGCAGCCCTCTTCAGATTGGTTTTCAGGGAAAATGAACTCATCAAGTTTGAGTGCAGTTGGTCTCCTTCTGCATGTACCAGAAAGCCCAGTGGGTCATCCAAGAGGTCGTCCCCCAGTGTCCAAACCACTGTGCTCAGGGCAGAGTGGTGCTCCTCTGCCATGTGTGGCACATTGAGGGAGAAGGACACTTGAGAGCAGTGTGGAAGAAGCAATGTGGGGCCCAGGAGCATGGGCAGGAGGTACCGTAGCTAAGCTGATGCATGTTTTCTTGAACAATATCAGTGGGTGTTTCCCAAGCAGACCCATGCTCTGCCCTCCTGTCTTTCCCAATTCCACATAATATACAAGGGTTGTCCAGGAAATATCCAACCATGTAACCATTCTCATATTGACAATGGTTGGATGTTTCTGGACAGCCCTGATATAGCAAAGCATTCTGTGTGTCGACAATTAAATGGAAAGATATAATGAGAGGTGCTCTGAATTAAGTGTGAAAAGGTCTTAGTTCAAATCCTGTGACCACTTACTCTTAGCAATGTGGCCTTGGGCAAATCAAAGGGTAATGGAACATCAGTTTCTTTATCTATAGAAGGATCCCCTGGAAATCTAGTTAAAAAAGAAAAGAACCATAAATATGGAGCAAACGGTCCCTGCAAGCCTTTCAGAGGTGGGGTCAAGTACATATGGACAATGATATATCTTTTTATTCATGCATACGTTTATTCTCCAGTTAAGCACATGTAAAGTATACCATTCTGTATAATCAAAAATAATAATTTATAGGATCATACTGTTAATGATCTCATAGTCTAGTAAACTCCATTTACTTAAATTGAATTATAGGCTCCAAAGGGTGTGCTATCTGCAAGATATGGAAATGTTTGTTCTATCATTAATTCATTAAAAATCTTCCTGGGGAAACCAGGATGGCTCAGTGGGTTAAGCGCTAACTTTGCAGCGCCGGGGACTGGGGATCGAATCCCGGTCCCAGCCTGTGCGGACCCATATGCTGAACTGGGAGCTCCCCCAGTTCAGTTCTCTCTCTGTCTCTGTGTTGGTATCTCTCTCTCTGCCAAAAATAAAAGATAAATAAATAAATAAAATTATATTTTTAAAAATCTGTCTAATAACTTGACATAGAACAAATTGCTTAACATGAATGGGTTGTATTTTTCTTCTTTATAAACTAAAATATTTATACATACAGTTATTGTTATGATTAAATACAATAATCTTTTCCAAACACTTTGTGCTTGACCTATAGTTAGAGCTCAATAAATGTTATCTATTATTATCATTACTGTTGCCTCTATCACTCCACAGCATACAAAGCACTGAGACAGCTGCTGCCAGGGATTAAAAAGCCAGGGTCATATTACTTGATCTCAAATATTATATCTCCAGTTGCACAGAGGCAATAAAAAATCCAAATGAGTACAAATAAGCACACATGTAGAAGACAACAGAACTTATGTCATAAAAATGGGGACAACACAAAATCACATAAAGTGGAGGGAGAATCTGTGTTGGGCAGGGAAGGCTTATCTGGGTGGAAGCTTTGCAGAGATTTTCATGTGGTGTACTGTGGTTACTGTACTTGCACAGGCTGCACACTGCCCAATTCTACAAGTATCATCTATACTAGAGTGTAAACGACTCTATGAAGCTGTGTGACATAGTCCTTGGAAGAAAATTGCCATTAATAAATTAGAAGGAGAAACAAAACAGTCTTGAAATCACAAACACATAAACTAATCATCACTTGCTCTTGGTCCATTAACTTATACTAGTGAGAGGAGGTATCTTCCCAACTGTAATCTTCTCAGGAATTTTCAGTCTCTAACATTACTCTGCCCTGCAATAGCCATTAAAACATTGGTAGCAGAATGGATTAATCCATAAACTCTGTAACTCTTGTTACCATTTTTCTGGCCTTGAAAGAGGAGTAACAGACACTAGATCTTGACCATGCCTCTATGAATCTCATAAAGTTCATCAATTCTATCGGATCTATGGTATTTTCATATTTTGATTGCAAATATCTTCTTCAAGTGTACCCTTTTAAATTGTACCAAGCACCTAACTCATACCAGTAAACCATGCAAGTGCACATTATTTCTAGAACCCTAGAAAGATAGGTATATCGGGGGTGCCAAAATATGTGTACACATTGTAAAAAATGTTTTCTATGTATTACTTTTTGAAGTTCAACTGAATTACAGTAGCAATGTGTAGTATGTTTGTTTAAAAGACATTAATCAAGTGAATACTAGTGTTACCATATGACAGGCAGGACAGTCAAGGAAAATGGCAGAAGCACGATTGTTCTTCGAGGAGCACAAGATCATTTTGAAGTGGTATTTGAAATTCGAAAACATTGTGGAAATACAATGACAATGAAGGTGGAGATATGCAACAGACCCTCCAACATGCCTAACAAATATACACTTCTGTGATAACTTGGAGACACGTGGTAAATTGAAAAGGCACGTGTAGCAGTACAAGTGGACACTTCGGTCAATGTTGTTTAAGAAGTGGTTCACCATAATCAGAAGTATCTGGACGCTGATGGTCACCAGTTTGAGCACCTCTTGCAATTGCAAAAGTCAAATGTGACTTGTATTCATCTTTTTG
Source organism: Craseonycteris thonglongyai (assembly GCA_004027555.1). Taxonomy (NCBI): domain Eukaryota; kingdom Metazoa; phylum Chordata; class Mammalia; order Chiroptera; family Craseonycteridae; genus Craseonycteris; species Craseonycteris thonglongyai. Next base: position 7,319 of record PVKE010028267.1, on the reverse strand, counting down.
TTATTGGTATATAATGAGTATTAAAATTTTAATAGTTTTTTTTTCTTTGTTAAAATGTGCATATAATTTTGGCACCCTTTGTATTTACAAGAAAAAACCTTTCCCATGGTTACACCATTCAGTTATAACCACTAATAATCATTTTAGTACATAGCATTCCAACTATTTTATGCCTTTTATGTGGATTATACATGTATTCAATATTAACCGCTTCATTGAAAGTGAGGCTTCTGGGGCCAGGGGGGAGCACAGCTGTCATTGCCCCCACAGCTTCTCTGTTCTGCTCTGTCTCCCTGGCTTGCTAAGTGACGCTTCCTCTCATTTAACCCTGGCTTTCTAGTGCGCCACTCCACCTGTGGAAGATGGACTGTGCACCTCCCTGTTCAGGAACTTCTTGGACTGAACCTAAGATAGTCCCCAGTTGATCTTTCTTGTGTGTGTGTGACCCTCAACTAATCCATAGGACCTGCTGCCACATTTGTTGTCCCAACATTCTCTAGAGAGCAGGCCATTCAGACATCTTTGTCACCAGACTCCCAGTACCAAGATGTTTTTTTCTTTCATCTCTCTCTCATCCCTTTCATATTTTCAAAGTCAGTGAAGGAGATCTAGTATTATGAAATGATTCTAGATAATTTTACCAATTTCTTTATAAATTCTGCATATGAAGATTTGTCTCATTACTATCTATTATCCCTTATATTGAAACTTTAATCAAATCTGAGGTAGGAAGAATTAAATGCTAACATCTTGTTACATAATATTCTCATTTTTCTTACAAAGTCGGGATCACTGTATACATATTTTATAATCAATTTTTTCTATTCACTTTATAAAGCATAACCCTTTTTCTACAGTACTATGTAATCTTATATTCTGCTAAATTATTACTTTAAGGAGTGTAATATAAGCATGCAATATAACTTTATCAAGCATTTATGCTGCATTATTTAGTATGTTTCTAATTTTTCATAATTACAGTGATTGACAAGCATTACACATAAACATTAAATTACCTTGAAGTACAGATGCTATCTTCAGAATCAATTTCTAGACTTTTGAGGTACTTTGAAAACCTTTTCTCAAGAAACGTTATAGCAATTTATGTTTTCATCAGCACAATATGAAAAAGTTGATTTAACTTTTTCACCAGAACTGAACATAATTTTTTTTTATAGATTTATTTCATTGTTTGTTGAGAGAATGTGAGAGAGGTAGAAGGAGGTAGAGGCGGGGAGCAGTCTCCACAGTTATACATCATTACTTGTGGCATACGGTAGTTTCATTCCACATAGGTGGATACGGAGCCATATACGGCAGGAATGGGGCAAATAATTTTACTTACGTTTGTCTCAGTTTCTTTATCATTAAAATGAACAGGTTATTTTTAAGATTTATTTCTGTTTTTATTGTTTTTTTAGCAGAGAGAGAGATGGACAGAGAGAGACAGAGAAAAGGAGGAGGGCCCAGAGCAGTCTCCACGGTTGACAGCATTAGTTTTCCATATAGTTTCACTCCACAGGGGGGCGAGGGGCTGCGCAGGGCAGGAACTGGGCTGGGAGCCTCCCACATAGGCCCCGGCAAGAACTGAACTGGAGGCACACCCCAGCTCAGCATATGGGTCTGCATGGGCCGGGCCCCGAATTTGATCTTTGGGCTCTGGGGCTGCAAAGTGAGTGCTTAAGCCCCCTGAGCCATCCTTTTATTGTACATACTTCACAAGACCATGTGAGGATTACCTGCAAAATACTTAGAAGAGGGCCTGGCACACAATAAGTGTCAAAAAGTCTGTCACCATCATTCTCTAATTATTAATTTAATTAATATGTACTATGGAAAATGTAGGCAAATATTGTAAGAAAAATTACAATTTTACAATAGTTTACAATGCATTGCTTTCAAGTTACATTTTTAAAGCACACTTATTAAGTGTAAATATACATACTGTACACATTTGAGTTATCATATAGTCCTGCTTCACTTTTTTTTCATTGTAATTATTCATAGCTCTGTCTTTTACTCTCAATCCTAGGATTGATGGTAAGTTACATGCTTACTCTATTTACAGCATATACACTGGTTTGAATGTTATATTTTACTAAGTATACAATGGCTGTTTTTCAAAACATTAGATTTTCTAAATATGTGTAGCTTCTACATAGTACATGGTTGAACTATAATCAATCAAAACATTATTAAAAAAAAAAAACAAGAAAAAAATACCGGTGTATGGAAATGGCATTACCAAGTATAAAATATAGTGTAAGTTTCTTATGGTGTTATCTCAATCTATAGAATGGAAAGTCTATGAATAGCACTAAATATGTATAATTATTGAGTATATGATTAAGATCTCTTTCTCCAATTTGAGGGATCTTAATAGGGTTCTTAATACTCAGATAAACCATTTGAAGCCTGAGTTGGTTCAGTCTTCTATAGAGCTTAATTTTATATAGAGAATATTTTGCAGTTTATTTCTATATTCATCATTATGCATGAGGATGGCACACTCCTCCCCTGATTTATACACTCATGTAACTTTCTTGGCATTTTGTGCTCCTTCATCATACTCCATTTGGAAAACTTATAATCATATCTAATAACATTACATGTATCACTAGCTAGTTATGACATCTTTCTACAAAATATGGAAAAGAACATGATTTTCATCTACCTGTTATAATAATAAGACTTCCATTAATTAATCTATATATTTACATCCTGTGCCTAAGAGCTGTTGTGTTTTGAAACTAAGTAGCAGAACACTGTTTTTTTGTTTTTGTTTTGTTTTGTTTTGCTTTTTTATGAAGTGTTATATTATGTGATTCTGATACTGGAAGACAACCAATGCATTGCTATATAAGCCATTCCCACCATTCTCCTTTCCGCGAGAGAGTTAATTTAAAAGGAGAGGATAAAACAATTTCACTCCTGTGTAATTGACATAAAACAGAATGATTTGAGCTATTACCTGATTTCTAATTTGGTATTATCATCACTATTTCAGTATTTCATTTTTTGTATATGTTTTTGGACACAAAAATTATAAACAAAGTATGGGGAATATAGTCAATAATGTAAAAACTATGTTTGGTGTCAGATAAGCACTAGACTTATTTGGGGGGATCACCTCATAAATTTTATAAATTCCTGAGCACTGAGCTATATGCCTGAAAATAATATAAAATAATATTGAATGCCAACTATAATTTAAAAATATATACGAGGGTTGTCCAGAAAGTATCTAGCCATGGAAAATGAAAAATAGAGGCATTTATAGCTGGATTTTTTCTGGACAGCCCTTGTACATATTCATATATTCTAGAGAACTGTATAAGGAATTTGGTCAATAGTATTGCAGTAGCTATGTAAGGTGTCAGATGGGTTAGACTTGAGTTTGTCATTTTGTATGGTGTGTAAAACTCTAATCATTATGTTGTTTTGTATACTTGAAACTAATATTAGTAAAATTAAAAAATAAATTAAAATAAAAAATAGTAAATATCCTCCTATCACATGGATTATAAAAGTGAACCCAGGGAAATGTGAAAATTGACCACATTGTTAGTCATAATCAGAGATACAGGGTTATAGGTTTTCTTTGCATCCTAGCGTTATGTTTGGAATTCTAACTAAGACATTTTCATGGAATGAGGACTTCCTATGTGCCAGACATTGTGTTGGGCCTCTATCCACATTCTTTCATTTATTACCCATCCTAAATCATTTTCCTTCTATAGTTGTAGAAACTGAGCTTCAGATAACTTAATTAACCAATCAAAACTTCATTTCCAAGAATTAAATTTAAATCTGATGATTCTACACTTTAGCTTTTCATACTTTCTGCTAGGGGGCCAATAAAATGTTTGTATTTTTATTTTTAAGTCTTCAAGTAACTGACATATCAAGGACAAAGCAATATAGACAAAAATGTTGTGTAATGGTTTTGCAGGAAGATATTATTTATCTATCAATTGATTTGTTTGTTTGGTTTTCATGAAGAGTTCAGATCAAAACATTCTCCATTATTTCTTAAAATGAGTACCTTAAGTAGCATGACTAGAGGGATGGTTAAAAATTGAACTCAAAATAGGTGAAAAGATAGATGCATAAATGGTACAGTTTGAGATAGAATGATTGTATTAAGCCATACAATGCAAGGTATGTAATCTAGTTTCTGGCACATAATAGCCAATTGTTGTGAACCATTAAAACAAATGTTAGATCATTCATTTTATATGAGAATAAACTTTTAGGGAAGCAGGTATGGCTCAGCTGGTTAAGTGCTAGTCCCAATTCCAGCCTGTGTGGACCCATGTGCTGAACTGGGGCATGCTTCTCATGTGGGAGGCCCCCAGTTTGGCCCCCACCTTGCATGGGTATGCCTCCCATGCTGAAGGACTCCCAGCCCAGTTCATGCCCTGCGCCTCACCCCCATACCCCGCCCACCTGTGTGGAATGAAACCATGTTGAAAACCGATGATGTACAACTATGGCGACTGCTCTGGGCCCTCCCCTTTCTCTGTCTCTGTCTGTTTCTGGCTCTCTCTTTGTCAGAAACAATAAAATAAATCTTTAAAAATAAAAAGAAGAAACTTTTGAAACCAAGCCCTGGGCCTTTAAGTTTCTGGCTCCCTTAAATTTTAAGTCTCTCCCTATGAATAGGTTTTAACTGTTCATTTATATTTGTTGGTAATTCCACTGTCTCCATTTTCTTAGGAATCTTGAAAACTTCAGTTTCTTTAGAGCAGTTCTGCAGAAGGATTGATGTAGAATTGATGTGGCAGACAAACAATTGATTCCTACCACCTTTTAAAACATAAGGAGATTATCAAATTTCTGGTGTTTCCTGATTTCTTGTCTTTATAGCAACATTCTGTGATAATACCTGCAGGAAATTTTCAAATATTGGGCATACTCATCAATGGCCCAGGAATGCATTTCAGATCCAGTAGGAGTGCTTCATGGATAATCTATAACTGTTGTTCCTTAGCTAAGAGTGAATAATGAGGAATGTAAAACTCAAACATTTCTATAATGTAAAGTTGATTCAGATACAAGTGATGTTTCTTAAAGAACTATGCTAGTTCATGCAAGAAATTTTGCCAGGTACATTGATATATGTTGTATATGTTCTGTCCTTTAAATCTAACAAGCACAAAATATAATATTAATTACTATACCCATTTGTTTTGAACAGAACAAATAAGATTAAGAAGGTAAGACTTAGATAAAGGAAACTATGGAGATTTATTGTAGAATATAAGAAGTCGTAAATTGAGAGATATATAACAGTATGATCTAATATAGTTCACATTTGGTAAAATGGCACTGTTCCTTGAATATAATTCACTATAGTTCTAAATAAAATTCTCAGACTATTTCTTAAATACATTGGTTTTTCTTTCTGTGTTTTTATCTGTTTCACTGTGGAACTTAATCAGCAGATTATTAGGGGAAAAAAAGTAGATTTTACAGGAGAACAGGCATAGTGTTAAAAGTTTGGTGTCTGCTACCATGCTTCCATCTGTCAGATGTTCAAGTATATTTTGAGTGAATGAAATAGAGACTTGTCCAAGGTAACATGTTTTCCTAGTTCTCATTTTTAAGTGTTTAGTCCATTCACTTCGAAACTCATTTAATAAATATCAACTAAATGCCTATTACTTTGCTCTGTTATGGATAATTAACATAGCAATAATATTTTACTAGTACTATTTTTAGTTTAATTTAATTTTTTTTGTTATTGTTAAATTTATTGGGTGTTCATTGGTTGGCAAAAATTACATAGGTTCCAGGCATACAATTCTACATTACATTGTCTATGTATTGCATTATGTGCTCACCACCCAGAGTCAGTTCTCTTTCTATCACCATATATTTGATGACCCCTCCTGACTCCCCTATGACCTTCTCTCCTTACCCTCAGGCAACCACTAAACTATTGACTGCACCCATGAGTTTTTGTTTCTTTGTTACTTTCAGTTTTATATTCTACATATGAGTCATACGGTTCTTGATATTTTCAGTCTGGCATCTCACATAATATGATCACCTCAAGGTCCATCCATGTTGTCATAAACTATTTAAATTTAATTTTAGATAATAATACACCCACGTGGTTCAACACTAAATAAACAGTTTTAAAAGGGTTTCTGATAGAAGTCTTTTACCTCCATTCCCCATTTACCTAGTTTCTCAAAGGCAATCAATGCTGTTAGTTTCTTATAAATATTTATAAAGTTATTTTATTATATATTTATAAATAAAATAACATTTATTATTTGTAAATATATAAATAATATATTTATAGAAGCAAAATAAACAAAAAATCTTTTTTTCTTCTATGTAAGTAACAGTTTATAGTACACACTGTTTCTCATCTTGCTTTTTCACTTAGCAATGGATCTTCAAAGTCATTTATTTCAATATATTTAGAATGTTTTTATTATTTTTACAATTACATGGCATATTTATTTTTACATTGATTGTACATAATATAATATGACAACAACTCATCTGTGCATCTACATTTAGGTTATTTAGTGTTTATAATATTCTATTTTAAACAGTATGTAGGACAAATTTCTAGAAGTGGAATATCTAAGTTAAATATTTCTGCCTTTGTATATTTTTACATTGTCCTCATGTCATTCCTAGAGTGGTACCATTTTAAACTCTCAAGCCATCTCCAAACACTGTTTCTTTAAAGTGTCTTCAATATAACACATTGTTTTATCAAACTATTTATTCGAACTTGAAAGTGAATACTATGTCAGGTAGCTTTTAATTTAATTTATGTCATGTGGCCCACAAAAGGAGACTATGTAGCCAGATGCATTTATACATTTTTCCTAAACATGAAAATCTTATTTTACTGCTTTTGTATTTCTTATCCTCTGCCCTTGTTTGAGCTATTTGCTCCTTTCCATAATTTCATAGTTGTTTTTATATTCTGCTCAAATAAGCACCCTGAAAAGGGATCTACCATTTACTGTGTTGTGCTCCCAGATCATGATCCTGACGGCAACCAAGAGACCAACTCCGATGCAAGTACAAAGAGAGGTTTTATTGATATAAGCTCGAGCCCAGTCCGCCTGTCTCCCAGTACAACTAGGAGAGAACGGCCCAAGTCCCGTTGGGCGGGGTGTTTTAAAGGGAGAAACTACGAGCAGGAAGTTAGGCTTTTTGTGTCGCCATTGGATTGGATAGCGAGGGTGACCCTTGGTGTTATTCGATGGGGCAGATTATTTGATGGGAGGGGGCGGGACCAGGGGAACAAATTTTCAGTTTCTTTTTCCTTAGGTTTCATTTTCCTG
>PVKE010028266.1:0-21041 GCA_004027555.1 Craseonycteris thonglongyai | reverse complement strand
TAGAATATTCCTCAAACAAACAATCGGCAGCAGTCAGAAATGTTTCTTTTAACAATTCACCATCCTGGAAAGGTTTTTTCTTCTTTGCGAGCATGTGAGAAATTTTGAAAGAAGCAATGGTTGCCTTTTTAGTTTTTTCCACATGTCTAGTGAAAACAGTCTGTTGAGTAGTTAAATTTCATTTTAGTGGATTTATTTTTTTCTTTCTTACTTCAGATTTAAGTGGATAATTTGTATCAAAAGTGGTATGACTTGTCTGAAAGTGACGTTCAACATTATGTTTTTTCGGCACTGCAATACTACTGCCACACAACAGGTGAACGCATTTACCTTTTAAATGAATGAAACAATATGATTCCTCCCAGTCTGTGTTAAAATTATAGGTTCGTTTTCTGTTATTTGGTCCACTCATTTTAGGACTAAAAAAATAAAAATAAAAATAGTTATAGAACTACAATATCATATCAAATGGCCACCATAATAATAGATTACCTACCTCACTTTTAGTTCATTTAAAATCGAATATATCAAAACATTGTGATCCTAGCTAACCGTCATGACCCGATCAGTCCAGCAATTTACATTCCCACCAGCAGTGTATGAGGGCTCCTTTTTCTCCACAGCCTCTCCAGCACTTTGTTCCTTGTCTTTTTTATTATAGCCATTCTAACAGTTGTGAGGTGGCATCTCATTGTGGTTTTAATTTGCATCTCCCTAATTGCTAGTGATGTTGAGCATTTTTTCATATATCTGTTGGCAGTTTGTATGTCTTCAGGGGAGAAGTGTCTGTTCATGTCTTCTGCCCATTTTTCAATGAGATCATTTTATAGTTGCTGAGTAGTATGAGTTCTTTATATATTCTAGATATTAGCCCCTTATCAGAGGCATTGCTTGTAAACATTTTCTTCCATTTGATTGGTTTCCATTTTCCTTTGTTGATGGTTTCCTTTGCTATGCAGAAGCTTTTAGCGTGATACAGTACCATTCATTTATTTTTGCTTTTACTTCCCTTGCCTTTGAGGTCAAGTTCATAAAATTATCCCTGAACCCAAGTTCTATAAATTTAGTACCAATGTTTTCTTCTATGCACTTTATTCTCTTGAGTCTTATGTGGAGGTCTTTAATCCACTTTGAGTTAATTTTGGTGTATATGGTAACAGTACACAGTTCAGATTCATTCTTTTACGTATAGTTTTCCAATTTTCCCAGCACCATTTACTGAAGAGGCTTTCATTTCTCCATTGCATATTTTTCACTCCTTTGTCAAAAATTATCTGTCTTTATATTTGTGGGTTTATTTCTGCGTTTTCGATTCTGTTCCATTGGTCTGTATGTCTGTTTCTCTGCCAATACCAAGCTGTTTTGATTATTGATGCTTTAGCATAGACTGAAGTTAGAAATTGTGATACCTCCAGCCTAATTCTTTTTTTTTTTTGTATGATTGCTTTGGCGATTTGGGGTCTTTGGTGGTTCCATATGAATCTGATGAATTTTTTATCTATTTCTCAAAAGAATGTCTGTAGGATTTTGATGGTAATTGTATTAAATCTGTATATTGCTTTGGGTAATATGGTCATTTTAACTGCATTGATTCTTCCAGTCCATGAACATGAAAGATCTTTCTATTTCTTTGTATCTTCTTTAATTTCTTTTAATAGTGTCTTATAGTTTTCTGTGTATAAGTTCTTCACGTTCTTTGTTAAGTTTATTCCTAAGTATTCTATTCTTTTTGCTTTGATTTCAAAAGGTATCATTTCTCTCATTTCTTTTTCTGAAGTTTGTTGTTCGTATATAAAAATGCTATGAATTTTTGTACATTGGTTTTGTGTCCTACAACTTTACTGTATTCATTTATTATTTCTAACAGTTTTCCGGTAGAGTCTTTAAGGTTTTCTATATAAAGGATCATGTCATCCACAAAAAATGACATTTTAACTTCTTCATTTCCCATTTGGATGCCTTTTATTTTTTTCTCCTGATTAATGGCTTTGGCTAGTACTTTCAGCACTATATTGAATAGCAGTGGTGACAAGGGACATCCCTGTCTTGTTCCTGATTTTAGAAAAAAGAATTTCAGTTTTTCCCCGTTCAGTATGATATCCACTGAGGGTTTGTCGTATATGGCTTCTATTACATTGAGGTACTTCCCTTCTGTACCCATTTAAGTTTTTTGATCGTAGATGAATGTTGTATCATGTTGAATGCTTTTTCTGTATCAATTGAAATAATCATATGGTTTTAAAGATTTTTATTTTTATTGCTTTTGACAGAGAGAGAGAGAGAGAAGGAAGAGGGCCCAGAGCAATCTCCATAGTTGCGCATCATTGGTTTCCTACATAATTTCATTTCACAAGTGGGTACGGGCTGCGCAGGGCAGGAACTGGGCAGGAGGCCTCCTGCATGGAGCTCACCCCAGTGAGAATGAAACTGGGGCACACCCCAGTTCAGCATGTGAGTCCACTCAGACCAGGTTCAGGATTCGATCCTTGGACCACGGGGCTGTAAGATGAACATTCAACCTGCTGAGCCATCCTGGTATCACCTCATATGGTTTTCATCTTTTATTTTATGTGGTGTATCTCATTGATTGATTTGTATATGTTGAACCATCCTTGTGCCCCTGGGATGAATCTTACTTGATCATGATGTATATAATCTCTTTAATACATTGTTGTATTCTGTTTGCTAGTATGTTGTTTAGGATTTTTACATCATTATTCATCAGATATATTGGTCTCTAGTTTTCTTCTTTTATGTTGTCCTTACCAGGCTTTGGTATTCAGTTAATATTGGCCTCATAGAGTGAGTTGGGAAGAAGTATTACCTCATCTTCAATTTTTTGGAAAAGTTTGAGGAGGATAGGTGTTAGTTCCTCTTTGAATGCTTGGTCAGACTCATTAGTGAGGTCATCTGGTCCTGGACTTTTGCTTTTGGGAAGGTTTTGGATGATTGTTTCAATTTCCTTACTGTTGACTGGTCTCTTTAGATTATCTAGTTCTTCTTGATTCAGTCTAGGTAGACTAGGTTTCTAAAAACTTGTCCATTTTTTCTAGGTTGCAAAATTTGGTATCATATAGTCCTTCATAGTACTCTTGTATGATCCTTTGTATTTCTGTGGTATCAGTTGTAATATCCCCTCTAATTTGGATTATTTGTGTGTTTTCTCTTTTTCCTTTGGTGAGCCTAGACAGGCGTTTGTCAATTTTATTAATTTCTTCAAATAACCTGCTCTTTGTTGTATTAATTTTTTTCTATTGTTTTTCTATTCTTTATTTCATCTAGTTCTGCTCTACTTTTTTTTTTCTTCCTTCTCTGACTTTGGGTGTTTTTTATTCTTCTTCTAGTTCTTTAAGATGTGATATTAGGTTGTTTACTTGTGATTTTTCTTTTTTCTTGAGATAGTGCTATAGTGATATAAATTTTCCTCTTATTACTGCTTTCATTGCATCCCAGTAATTTTGGTATATTGTATTTTCATTGTCATTTGCTTCCTTGTATTTTTTAAATCTCTTCTTTCGTTTCTTCTTTTATGTAGTCATTTTTAAATAACATGTTGTTTAATCTCCATGTATGTGTATATGTATGCATGTATATATGTGTGTGTGTGTGTGTGTGTGTGTGTGTATATGGTTTTTTCTGCTTTTTTTTTATAGTTGATCTCTAATTTCAAAGCTTTGTGTTCAGACAGTACACTTGGTATGGTTTCAGTCTTCTTAAATGTGCTGTCCCAGCATGTGGTCTCTTTAGAAATGTCCCATGTGCGCTAGAAAAGAATGTTTAGTCGTGTGTTGTATGATGAAGTATCCTGTAAATGTCAATTATGTCCACTTGCTGTAATGTATCATTTAAAGCTGATACTTCCTTACTTATTTTCTATTGGGATGATCTGTACATGCCTGTCAAGGGGGTGTTTAGGTTCCCTACTATAATTGTGTTTTGTCAATTTCTCCCTTTAGATCTGTTAGTAGTTTATTTGTACATTTTGGCTCCTCTTAGTTGGGGGCATATGTATTAAGTGTCATGCCTTCTTGTATTGTCCCCTTTATTATTACAAAATCTCCATCTTTGTCTCTTATCTTTTTTATCCTGAAGTCTGTTTCATCAGATATAAGTGTGGCTACACCTGCTTTTCTCTGGATGCCATTTGCTTGGAGTAAAGTTTTCCACCTTTTCACATTGAGTATGTGTTTGTATTTGTGGCTGAAGTATGTCTCTTAGAAGTAGCATAAGGTTGGGTTTTGTGTTTTGATCCAGTTTGCTACTCTTTGTCTTTTTATTCCATTTGCAGTTAGGGTGATGACTGATGTGTGAGGATTTTCTATAGTTATTTTATCTTATGTTTTCTGGTCACTCTTTTTTTCAGTTTCTTCTTTGCTTTTTTTATTCCCCTTGGTTATTTTAGTTTGATGATATTTATGATTATTTTCTCTGTTTTCTTTCTTCCTTTCGTTCTTTCCCTTCCTTCCCTTCCTTCCTTTCCTTCCTTCCCTTTCATTTCTCTCCCTCCCTTCCTCCCTCCCTTCCTTCCTGTGTTCAGTTCTAAGTGGATACAATGAACTTTATGTAAAAGAAAGTTTTATATATGCAGTGGTTCCTTTTCTTAAGAATGTTTGTCTCCTTTCTCTTTGGATATATAAAACTTTACTTCCTCCTATTTTATGTTTTTGTTGCCCCAGTTTATTCCTATTTATTTTTAGTTTTGGTTTTATATTCATTAGCCTCCTTCAGTATTTCTTGAAATGTTGGCCTGTGCTGGGGAATCTCTTCAGTTTTTGTATATTTGAAGAGGTCTTTATTCCTTCTTCATATCTAAAGGATAACTTTGCTGGGTAGATGATTCTGGCCTGGTAATTTCTCTCCTTTAATATTTTGAATACTTAACTCCCTCTAGGCATGTAGAGTTACTTTTGAGAAATCTGATGATAGTCTGATGGGCTTTCCTTTATATGTTATGGTGTTCCTTTTCCTGGATTCCTTGAGGATTCTTTCTTTGTCTTTGACTTTGGCACCTTTGGTGTAATGTGTCTTGGAGAGGGTCTGCTATGATTCAAGTATCTAGGGGTTATGTTTTCTTCTTGAATTTGAGGTTCCAGTTTTTTTTCATAGATTTGAGAAGTTCTCATCTATTTTTCTGAACAAATTTTTTATGCTCATCTCCTCTGCTCCCTCAGGAATACCTGTAATTCTTATGTTACTCTTTTCAGGGGAGTCAGGTAGTTTTTATAAAGAATTTGCATTTTTTTTTAACGCTAAGGTCTCTCTCTTTTTTTGTTCTGTGACAGTTCCAAATTTTTGTCTTCCATTTTACTAATTCTTTTCTCCATCTGGCCAGCTCTTCTTCCTATGCTAGCTTTTTCATTTTTCATTTCTTTTAATGTGTTATATCCAGAATTTTTATTTTGTTCTTTTTTATAGTTTTAATTTCTTAGTTAAGGTATTCCTTTTGTTCCTAAATATCCTTTCTGAGATAACTTAGCTTGGTATCTTTGCGTGTTTTCAGAATTGCAGTCTTGAATTCTGTGTCATTTAGCGCATATATGTTCATTTCTTCAAGTTCTCTTTTTGGAGATTTTTTATTTTCTTTCTGAGCACCTTTGTTCAATAGGGTACTCATTGCTATTGGAATATTTCTGTTCCTGGGCATAAGGACTTTACCCCTGATAGATGTGAAGAAATCTTTTTTCTACTTCCTAGCTGGTATTGCTGCAATGTGTTACAATATTTTCTCTTGGTTATTTGGTTTTCTCACAGTGGGAGACTTCCTAGAAAGTGGGCTTCTCTTTGACTCAGATACCGTATTTTCCGGCGTATAAGACGACCGGGCGTATAAGATGACCCCCTAATTTTACAGTTAAAACATAGGTTTAGGCCTATATTTGCTGTATAAGACTACCCCCCACTTCCGAGGCTGTAGTCTTATACAGCGAATATAGGCCTAAACCTATGTTTTAACTGTAAAATTACGGGGTCGTCTTATACGCCCGGTCGTCTTATACGCCGGAAAATACAGTACTGAGAGGTATTATAACAACTTCCCAGTGTACTTTAAAGTTCTTTCAGAAAAATTAGCATGTAGTAAGGGGACAGGCTTTTTAATGTATGAGCTTGACCTAAAGTATCAGTAGGTTAAGATTGATCAAGTGTGTATTTTTACAGTGCTAAGCCATAGGGATGTATAGACATCTAGAAGACTAGCCCTTAAGGAGCTCAGAGTCTAGCAGAGGAGATAAATAATGTGATAAATGCTACAATAGACACATACTTAATATATAAGGCATAATAGGTACCCAGTGAAAGGCCTGGGTATCTTTGAATAGACACACTAGACTTGTATTTTGACAGAAGCATACGCCAATTGCCTTTACTTTAAAAATTGGCATATGAGATCTCTGTCCTGAAAGTATCTAGCCATTTAATATGAAAAATAGAGGTATTTATTGAAAAAGATACAACGTACAAGAAATATTGTATGTAGGACAATGTTGCCTCAGTCCCCCTCAAAGTAAACACCTTTGAACCTCACACAGTTCTCCCAGCATCTCTTCCACTGTTCAAAACACTGCAAAATCTTCTCTTGGAATCACCATTAGCTGCTTCATTGTATTTTCCTGAATCTCATTGACAGTTTGAAATCTCTTCCCTTTCAAAGGTGACTTTAGTTTGGGAAAAGCCAGAAGTTGTGGGGCGCCAATTTTAGGCTACAGGAGGGATGAGTTACCTGGGTGATTTGATGTTTCATAAAAATACTCTGCACAAGGCATGATACAGGGGCAGGTGCATTGTCATGATAAAGCTGTCAAGCACCAGTTGCCCATAACTGCAGCCATTTTCATCATATTGCATCTCTCAACTGGTGAAGAATATTGAGGGTAGTACTCCTTGTGGGGGAATGTTTAATCTTAACACAAAATTTGATGCAGATTCGTTGGTCCACTCTCTGTCATTTTAAATGTGATTCTACCCAGTACACATTTTTACTCTACAGCATCTAGCACCTCCACTGACTAGTACAGTGAAGTTATCATTGTTCATGTATGTGCATTCTAGTCCACTCTCCTTGGCTCACAGGTTACGTCAATGTCACAGAAACCGTTCTTGTTATATTGACAATGACTGGATTTTTTTGGACAAACCTCATATAAAGCCAAGAATTTATACTTTAAATTTAAGCCATGGGAAAGCCAGGATGGCTCAGTAGGTTAACCACTCACTTTGGAGTTCCGGGGACCGAGGATTGAATCCTGGCCCCGGCCCGTGCGGACCCATATGCTGAACTTGGGAGTTCCCCCAGTTCAGATCTCTCTCTGTCTCTGTATCTCTCTCTCTCTCTCTGTCAAAAAAACAATAAAAATTAATTAATTAAAATAAAATTAAAAATTTAAGCTAGATTATAGCATTGTCTAGGCTTTGATTTCATAAACATCACAGACTATTACTTTTCTTGAGAGTATAACCCTATTGTACTTGCACAGATTCTGTTAGTGTTCACTACTGTGCTAGTTGTAGTTAATAATTTTGGAACACTTTTTTTTGAAAGGCGATCGGCAAAAGTATAAGCTGTTACTCTTGGATGATTTTATTTCCATTCTGAGAGAATTTCATTATTTACTCTAAAAGATTGCTTTATTTTCTTTGGCTCTATAACATGAAATATTTAAAAATAATTTACAATTAAGTTAAAAGATAAAATACTTTTTTCTATGCCTCTTTAGAGAAATTAATTTTACCTATGTAGCGACCTCAAGTGAGACCTACCTCACTACTCTTTGGCTTTTACTAATACCTACCCACCAGCAAGCAAAAGCCCTCTGCTACCTTGAGCAGAGCTGACCTCCCAGTTCATGTTACTTGTTCATATTCTGACCTCCTTAGACTCAACTGCCTGCAAGATACCACCTCTCAGCCCTGGATGCCAGCCTCACCTCATAGGTCTATCAGATCTCTCCTTGCTTTTCATATAGCCCATACCCTAGTAGATTTCTAGCTCACCCTCAGAAGTGCTGATTTGTTCATTTTTACATTGGACCTAGAAAACTACATTTTCACATTCTCTGCCTCCTAGGGGACCCTGATATAAGTTACCCCTGGGACCGCACTTTGAGAAACACTGGCCAGCAAGGTGAATTCCTTGAGGACATTTTTGGACTCCATTCAGTATCTAACATTTTCTATGTAATAAGTAGTTAGTTGGTAAATGTTTAATCTTAAGGCTGAGTTGTTAAAGTTGTATAAAGAAATACATCATTTGATATTTGGATGAAATTTTTTAAATCATATTTTTACATCCTTAAAGATACTAGTCTGCACCCTTGGCTTAATTAAACTAGAAATGAGAAATTAAATGATATCACTTAAGACCTATAGAGAGTAATTAAAAAACATACTTTGAAGTTACTCTAAATAGAAAATTTATAATATATAATATTTTAAAAATTGTTTAAATGTCCTGCCATTAGAAAACTGAAGATCTTAAAAGTTAAAACTATTTTTATTATATGGTACAGAATTAAATATATCTGAGAACATTAAAGGAATTCCTAAGAACAGTATTAACTGTATTAATAGATGCCTTGTCTTATGTAAATAGCCAAAGAACACTTTTGCCTTTTAGTTAGATCCCTTGAAAATAACTGATGAAGGGTTAATTAGTAACAGCAGTGTACTCTCTGAATGGGATTACTTAAACTTCCTCTTGTTTTCCTTTTGAAATTTGATTCTATTAATAGTACAGCAGGATTAAATGTATAGAAGTTATTTAATCTAAGAATCAATGATAAAAAACCTTACATGTAGTAAAAGATGCCAGTATCGGTGCTCACCCATCACATTAAGAGATGCATATCCATCCAATAAAATTTTACTTTAGGAAAACAGTATGGGGAGACCTCAGAAAATGAAAACTACTGTACAACCCAGCAATTCTGCTTCTGGATATTTATCCAAAGAAAATAAAAACATTAATTTAAAAAGATATATGTGAGGATGCCAGAATAGCTCAGCTGGATGAGCACTTGCCTTGTAAACACAAGGTCCAGGGATTGAATCTTGGCCCTGGCTCATACAAACCCATATGCTGAACAGTGGCACAACCAGTAACCGCCAGGATGGCACAGGGGCGAAGGTTCTCACCTCCCATGTGGGAGGCCCCCGGTTCAGTTCTCACCCAGTACAGCCCCACATCCACCTGTGTGGAATGAAAGTATGTCACAACTAATGATGTACAGTTATAGAGACTGTTCTGGGCCCTCTCCTCTTTCTCTCTCTCTCTCTTTCATCTTCTCTCAAACAGTAAAATAAATAAACAAAAAGATACATGTACCCCTATGTTTATTGCAGCATTATTTACAATAGCCAAGATACAGAAGCAACCTAGGTATCCACTGATAGATTAGTGGATAAAGAAGATATTATCGTATATATATTGCATGGCTATTCAGAAAGTATCCAGCCATGTACTATAAGAGATACAGGCATTTATGGCTGGATTTTTACCAGACAGCCCTAGTCCTATATATGCACTTAAAGGGTGTCCCAAAATTCACGCAAGATTTGAATTTTGCGTCATTTGTGCAGTAAACGTGTTGCCAACGAAAAAAAAAGACAGCATGATAACTGATAGTTCCAGATTATTAAAAATGGAGGGCTACACAAAAGAACAACGCGTTTTTATTGTTGAGCAATGAAAATTTACAATTTTTAATTATAAACCTGTGTTTTCTATCAAAATTACTTCTGGCGTGCATTTTGGGACACCCTTTACAAGGTCTGCCAATTAAGTTCATAAACCTACCACTGTGCACTTACATTGGCAGCACTGTGACAGACAACTTGGTAACGTTTCATAACCGTGGTATATCGGTATCTCACAGCTGTGTTCATTTCGATGTGTGGTGGTGTCTTGCTGAGTGGTATTCATTGTTGCATGTTTTTGTGTGCCTTCGTGGTACTATCGCAGCTTGAATTATAGCAACAAACAAATGTTAAATTTCTTGTTAAACTTGGCAAGAGTGGAAGTGAAATCAGAGACATGTTAGTATTACAAATTCATGGGGATAATGCCATGAAGAAAACAACAGTGCGCAAAAGGATTAAACATTTTTCTGAGTGGAGAGAAAGCATCACTGATGAAGAGAGGTCAGAGTGGCTAGTAACAAGCAAAACAGACAAAAGCATTGCAAATATTCATCAAATTGTGAGTCAGAATTTTCAACTGACTGTGAGAAGCATCACAGACCAACATCTATAGAGAAATGGTTAGGAAAATCTTCTCTGAAAATTTTCGCATGAGAAAGGTATGTGCAAAAATGGCCCAAAGTAGCTCACCAATGAACAAAAGCAAAGCAGAGTCCAAGTTTGCCAAGACCTCCTAGAGAGGCAAGAAGATATTTTGGGCCGTGTTATCACTAGTAACGAAACATAGGTATACCATTGCGACCCTGAAACAAAGAGTTGAAGTGCACAATGTAAATCAGCTAATTCTCCACGACCAATAAAGGTTCCATCAGTCCAACTCAAGAGTCAAACAATGTTGCTAACCTCTTTTGATATCAGAGGGATTGTTCATTATGAACTTATACCAACTGGACAGTCAACCATGTTTACTATTTGGAAGTTCTGAAAAGGCTGCATGAAAAAGTTAGACTAAAATGACCTGAACTTTTTACCAGCAACTAACTCATGGTTCTCGCATCACGACAATGCACCAGCTAACATGGCATTATCTGTGAGGGAGCTTTTAGCCAGTAAACAAATAGCTCCCTACTCACCTGATGTGGCCCCCAATGATTTTTTCATTACCCAAAGAAAGGAAATACTGAAAGGAAGATATTTTGATGACATTCGGGACATCAAGGGTAATTACTACAACATCTTTGATGGCCATTCCAGAAAAAGAGTTCCAAAATTGCTTTGAAGGGTGGACTAGATGCTGGCGTTGGTGCATAGCTTCCCAAGGGGAGTACTTCAGATGTGACCATAGTGATACTCAACAATGTAGCACTTTTTCTAGGATGAGTTGTGAACTTAATTGTCAGACCTCATATGCCAAGATGAGCCACACTTTAAAAACCATTAGCTATCAGATAATAAATTGACTAATATTAAGATTAATTTTTATAAACAGCCAAAGATTTAACTTTGTATATTTGCAATCAATTAGTTGCACTTTTAGCCCAGAAACCTAGACTGAGAAATAAATACAATTATTAAGAATGCAGTTAAATGCTACCTTTGGCAGATAAATATCAAAGCTTGTAGAATTTTAAAGCTGGAGGGATCTTGGTGATCACCTGACGCAGTAACCTGATTTTTTGGTAGAAAAAACTTGTGACTGCTACTATATTGTTAAATTTGTAGAATATTCAAACTTAGTTTCAGTATATTTTAGGGGACGAGAAAGGGATATAATCTTTAAGAAATGTCAGTGATCAGATGGAAAATAAAGTGGTTTGTGACACTTTTTAAAGTCTCCTTTTGAATTGAGAAATTTAAAAAGAATATTCTAATTTTCTAATAAAGTACAGAGAAAGAAGTTCAAGAATGTGTCTAGTTTCTTTGAAAGTTAGTAACAGAGCCAAGATTAAAAGCATACCCTTGAGTATGGAGACAGCTTTTATTTATATAACATCACTAACACCTGTTGAGCCATGCTGCCCTTCTAATGTGAAGCTGCCTGGAGCAGGGTCAGTGAGGAAGCTTGTAAGGGTAAGCAAGTGGAAGAAGAGGAAATGTCTGAGAGGACTCATAGGGTAAAAGAAAAAACAAATTTGGTGTCTTAATTCTTCCAAACCTATATATAATAGTTTGTTTTTTGGCAGCAGGGCCATTCTCTAATACTAATGGGAACACCAGAATTTGTGAAAATTACAAAAAGATATAGCTGTCTCTTATGATTCTGTGACTTAATGGCTTTCAAAGGAGCTAAAGCCTAAATGTTTTAGTGCCAAGCTGGACTATGTAACTTGCCTCAAAATAATGGAAGCAGAAACCTTCGAAGTACTGTTAGCCTCTTGGAAGTAAACTTGTATCAAATAATGGTTTCAAGGTTGTGCTGAAAATCATAAGGCTACGATTAAAGTGCAAAATGCATAAAAAGGCAAATAAGTGTTTCATTGCTTATATAAAAGTGCCTTTCTTTGTTACTAAAGATGTCAATGACTGTCCTGAGGTAGTGTCTATAAGAATGTTGTTACGAGTAATTACAAATGTAAAAGAGTGTTCATGGCTTAAGTAAATGAGCGAACAGTTTCTGTGTTTTATCATTTAGCCCTCACAGTAACTCTAAATGATACTGTCATTATGTCCATTTTCAACATGGAAACTAGAGATTAGAGAAGTTAAATAACTTGTGCAGAATCATAGACCAGTAAGTGATAGAGCCAAGACTTTAACTCAAGACAGTTGGACTCCAAACCGAAGAAACCGCTAAAGTTACTGCTCTGTTTAACTAAATTCCAAGTCCACAAAATGTTACCCCATATGTGTTTGATAGCCTTTCTTTATAAGCCATTTACATAATTTACTTTTTAATCACTGGCAAATTTTAATAATAGACTAAGAGCAACTGCTAGTAGTAGAAAAATCAAAGAAACTCAGAATTTTAACTAAAATAAGTGAAGTGTTTATGACTTCTTTTATTTATTTAATTTTTAATACTAATTTTGTTGTTTTTGAGAGAGACAGAGAGAAGGGGGAGGGCCCAGAGCATATTCCATAGTTGTACATCATCATTTTTCGACATGGTTTCCTTCCACACAGGTCTACCGGGGGCGCACAGGGCAGGAACTGGGCTAGCGGCCTCCTGCGTGGGAGGCACGCCCCCTTGAGCCTGGGGCTGAACTGTGGGGGAGAACCAAATTGGGGCCTCCCGCATGAGAAGCATACCTCAGTTCAATGTATGGGTCCGCACAAGCCAGGGCCAGGATTCAGTCTTTGGTCCCTGGGACTGCAAAGTGAGTGCTCAACTCTCTGAGCCATCCCAGCTTCCCCAAAATATATGACTTCTTTAATTAACAGACTGGAAAGCTGAGGCCTAGAAACTTAACTGACACTCAATATAGCAATACCAACATGATTAGAAGTTTGCAACATTTTAGGGTAAATACCAAATAAAATTCACTAGTTTCAATCAAAACCACGTAACATACCAAATTTTAATTGCATTTTAATAAAATGTTTTCAAAATAATTTATTGTAAATTCTTATAAATATTTACATCCTAAGTGCTTTATTTGTACAGTGCCTGCTTGGCACTTAAAAGTAGGGACCAAATATTTTCTTAATTATAGTTTTAAGATTTAAATATATATAACTTATTACATGGTAATTTTTAAGTACCTCTAATGTTCCTCTGCTAGGAACATATTTTATATTGTATCAGCAATACTGTTAGGCTCTGGTTACCATGTGGCTCTGAAGAATTTTTTCTTTTTAATTGCTCCAACTTTGGAAATATAGAAAAACCTAATGCATATTTAATATTATAAAAGGAAATAAAATGCCTAAAACATTAAATATACACTGGAAATTATCAAAAACTGAAATAAGTAGAAAATATTCCCTTATTTGGGAAATTAGAAGCCTTATGATTCAGTTAAATGCACAGAAGATAAGTTACTACAAGTGTTTGTAGTATGCCATTTGAAAAGTTCCCATTTGAGAATTAAGTCTTGTTTTCTCTTAAGAAAAATTTAGTTATGTCCACTTTATATTTTACTTGGTAAGTTAATTTTATACTTTGATATCTAGTTCAGTCTCATTTTTCTCTTTTGTATAATTACTGCTAACTTTAGAAAAATACTGCTTATTTCAAAGGGGAATAATGTTTAAAAGATGTGAAGCATTTAATCCTTGAATGCTGGAACTGCTTTTAAAGTATTGTAAGCACATCTGTGTTATATTACACAGGGAAAAGAATGTATATATTCTGTAGCCTGTGGGCACTAGGGTGGCTGGTTTAGGAAAACTGAATATTTTGCATTTCAAGTTTCTTTTCAACATAAAAAAGACTATGTGATTCTAAAATAAAGAATTTAATTCCAGGGGTTGGGTGTGTGGTCAGGCATACATCAGTGAAGTTTTGGTTTTACAGTTGATCTCTCACTTGACACCTACATATTAAAAAGAAATCAGTTTTTACAGTGGGCTTGACTTTACATTTTGTTAAGCATTTCTATTTTCCCTTATTTGACAACTGTTACATAGCACATATTAGAACACAAAGAAATCATGACATCAGGAGGACTTAGTGAGTGCTGCATGGCTCAGTCAGCTGTGAGTTATGGAGCAAATAATTTGTTACTAATTAGGAAATACCAACGTTTGTGAATGATTTACTCTTAAAACAGAATTACAGCAGATTCAAATGTATCCCAGTGATAAATGCAGTCTTGGTCACTTTTATTCCAGTGTGCTTTTTTTGAGCAGGAGGGGAAAGGATGGAGTTACAGCTGTCATGCTGGGCATCCTTTTGAATGTGTGTTATGCATGTGAATATCATCAGTCATTGGTGGAGATGGAGAAGAAAAGTTGGAGAACTTCTGCGCTACATTGCTGGACATGTTCTCTACTTTTTCTTCCTTGACATGACATGATATTCACATGCCAACACATTCCTATATGCAACTCCTAGTGAACTAACTGAAATTCAACCCCTTTTTCTCCTACTTCAGAAAGCAAGCAAAGGAGAATGTTAAGGGAATGGATCTTTAATCAACTCAAGTTGATTTTTTTGAAGTAATGTCTTGAGAATTTTAGCATCTAATGACACATGTAACAACTATGTCATGCTGTCATGACGGATAAACTCCATTATGTCTCAGATTTTGTGCTTTTGCCTCATTCAGAAACCAAACCCTTTTTTTAATTTCAAAATAAAGTCCAAATATAATTCTATGTCAATAGAAATTTCTGGAAATTAATTAGTATTAACTTTTTGCACAAGTATTTTGTAGCCAGTTATTTTACTGCCATATGTTACTACAAGTTATTTACCACGAGAAAGTGTTTATTTTTCTTTTAAGGCTCCAACTATTAAGTGTATTTGAGGAATTTGAATTTTAGGTAGTCATTGTTTTATCCAAGAAAATTTTATTATACATTAAACAAAGATTATGGGTAAGTGATTATTCCTTACTTGATGTAAAAATGAATGACTTATTCTAGAGCTCTTCTTATGTCAAATTTGATATGCCTTTGATTTATCTTTCTAATAAGCTTCTCCAACCTGCAGCCTGTGGGCCACATGCAGCCCAGAATGTCTTTGAGTGCAGCCCAACACAGATTTGTAAACTTTCTTAAAATATGCAATTTTTTTTTTTTTTTTAGCTCATCAGCTATCATTAGTGTTAGTGTATTTTATGTTTGGCCCAAGACAATTCAATTCTTCCATTGTGGCCCAGGGAAGTTAAAAGATTGGATACCTCTGCTTTAGAACCTCTATAATAATATCTCTTTTACTTACGTTTTTTTAAGAGGTATTAAACTTAGCTATATTGTAAAGATATAAATACTGAATTAATACCATCACATTTTAACAGAATTTTAAATACTCTCTTATGTTTTACTTATGAGTCATTTTTAATGAGTGGTTTTATTGTCTTATTTTTGTCTTGCTTTTTTATCATAAGATATTATGAACTAGATCCTCACAAAAGTCTCCTTGACAATTTGAGGAACAAAGTGATCATTGAGTACCCAACATTACATGTGGTTTTAAGAGAATTCAGTAGTGACATGGAAGTTCTTCACCAAGGTGAGTATAAATTTGTTTCTGTGATGTTCAGAATAACTAGTGAAACTGGAACAGTTCTGACTGTCTTTATTTCTTTATATATGTGTTTTTCCACTATATTTACACATTTAACTGAATTTATTCTGTAGCTACAGTTAATACTGTAAACAACCAAATGAATAAGCTGCTGCCTCTGTTCTGTTTGAGAGCATATAAGTTTATCCTATCAATTTAAAATGAATGGATCAGTTTGAATGTCTGGCTATGAAAGAACATTCTTTGCCTTATTGGAGTTCTGTGTGTTTTTTTCTTCTTTTAAGCTAATAGTCTTTAAGTAGCAGTTGGTCATGAACAGATAAATTTACTCCCTACTTAAAACTCTTTCTTTAGAGATTTTTTTTTTAATTGCTGAGTTTATTTGGGGTGACATTGATTGATAACAGTTACATTACTTCCAGGTGTACAATTCCACATTACATCGTCTATGCATTGCATTATATGCTCACCACCCAGAATCAGCTCACTGTTCATCACCATATATTTGATTCTCCCTCCCTACTCCCCCCTCCCCTAGCTCTCCCACCCACCTCCCCCCTTACCCTCAGGTAACCACTAAACTATTGACTGTGTCCATGAGTCTTTGTTTCTTTGTTACTTTCAGTTATATATTCCACCTATAAGTGAGATCATATGTTTCTTGATTTAGTCTGACTTATTCCGCTTAATAAGATGTTTTCAAGGTCCATGCATGTTGCCAGAAATGACTGTATTTCATCATTTCTTATCGCTGAGTAGTATTCCATTGTATAAATGTACCACAACTTCTTTATTCAGTCATATATCAGACGACACTTTGGTTGATTCCACAACCTGGCCACCATGAACAGTGCTGCGATGAACATTGGGGTACATATATCTTTGCAGATTAAGGTGTTCAGGTTTTTGGGTAGATACCCAGGAGAGGGATTGCTGGATCATCTGGCAATTCCATTGCTAGTTTTTTGAGGAACCTCCATACTGCCTTCCAAAATGAGGGATTACAAAATGATTTTAGTATCTTACCTTATAGGAAGGAAAATGTTGCAAGGAGCATTATGTTTAAAATTTGGACTGCATTTAGAATAATGTACCATAAGGGTCAAGTGCAATTGCCTTGACCTTTTTTCTCCTTTCATTTTGAGACCCACTGTTTTTATTATTTTTTGTTGTTGTTTGTTTTGTTTTGTTTTCTTGGCTATATTCTTTGACATTTTAGTGGTTCTTTAAAAAATAGACACTTTCCCTCTTTAGTGAGTAGTAGAATTGGAGGAAGAATTAGGACTGGAAGTGTTAAAAGGTGTATATGAAAGTTTTAGTGCGTAAAATGACTTGCCCCATATTTACAACTACTGATTAAAGTAAACTAATTGTGTTTCTGCATGCAGATTCTAAAGAATGAATAAAATATGGAAATTACTTTTATTAATAAAAAAGGAGAGAGGTTATGCACCTGAACTCAAAATTATTAGATACCACTTTCAGCTAAGGATTATGGGTACAGGCCAAGTTTTCATTGTAACAAGCTCCAGAGGACCATAATATCCTTGGATTGGATTTAACGGTATTTTTTAAGATAATATCATTTAACTATGTGGTTCGGGTTTTGTTGTGCTAGCATTATAGTAACCTCTGTTGTAATAAATTTATATATAATAGCTTTTTACTTGGTGCAAGTTAATAGAAAAAATTTTTACATGTAGCCAAAACTTTGTCAGTTCCATAATTTGAAACTACAGACTTAATTAGCAAGCATAAAATTTCCAATAATCAATGATGGGTTTCTCAATCTTGAAGTTAATTCTTGACTTTATATTTTTTCACAATTTGAGAATATTCTACTTTATTTTCTCAGATTAGAAATTTTAGTTTTAAATGACTAGTTTCTATTTTAAAGCTGTGTAAACCCTTACTTTTTCCTTAATATAATTCACATCTCTCTCTCTCTCTCTCTCCCCCCCCCACCCCCAAATGTTGGTTTCAGGGAAAGTTGTTTAGTGGTGTGGATTACTAGCCAGGGCAAACATTGTCTGTGTAAATAAACACAGCACACACAGTTCCTCTTTCACCTTGTTTAGGAATGCTCATTGAAGTCAGGTTTCCTGTACTAAAGCAAAAAGAAAAGGCTACTTTTGTAATGTACTTGGAACCTTATTAAATAAAATTTGCTATTGAGGGGTGGGGGGATATGATGTTGGACTTATTTACAGGAAGCACAAGTGACTCGTGCTTTCAATATAGAGGATCATTTAGACCTGCTGTAGCAAAGAACTAAAGAGGATCTGACAGGATTTTAAGGACCATACATACCTGTGTTGTCACATCATAAATGCACTTACTCTAAAAATAATGCCAGATCTTCCTGTGCATGCATTTCTTTTGTATAAACACTTCAAGGTGTCTGGGTTTTTGTTTTGTTTTTTGTACTTCTCACAGCATTGGGTATTCTGCAGGGTGGTCCCTTAATGCAGGAGGAGGGTTATATAAGAACAGGGCATTTTCTTTGGAAAGCCTTGAAATTCTTGCTCTCTCTGGAACCAAAAAATTGAATTTTAAACTTGAGTTCATAGCACAAGGTGTCTCTCTTCTAGTTTGGGGAAATGTGTTTCTGGGCTGAAATTCAATCGTTTTGATGGTTGTTATAATGTTTGCTATGACTGTTGATGGCCATAATTTATTGTTTCAAAAGTCTACCTATATTGATGGGCAGCAGACAAGTTTTATTTGTTTACTATGAAGAAAGTTGACTATAAAAGGTTAAACAGTTAAGGTAACCCACTAGATTGTAGGTGTAGAGTGCTGATACCCATCTTCCCATGTAGCAGTCCAGTGCACAGTGTTCTAAATGGTGGTGTTACTTCCTTCACAGGTCTTTGTTTGCCAAAATTAACTGGTCAATTAAATGACTTGATAAAAGCATTCTGCATTTCAGTCTAAGGAAAAAAGAATAGAGTTTTATTAAAAGAAGAAAACGGGGCAACTTCAATAATCAGAGAAAGGGAAAAAAATCTTTTCTAAACATCAATGTCGAATAGTACAAAGCCCCAGTAATTTAAAAATACCAGCAAAATAGATTTCTCTGTTGATCCTAAGATAAGCACAAAATTAGAAAATGCCTTCCTTTTGAGAAAGAACCCAACCCAAAATGGATTACTTGAATTTGTGAAAACACCTGGCATAACAACTACTCATACATCAGTCTGTTGTTGGGCCAATTAATCTTTTCATCCATTCTCCCTTCCTCTCCCGCTCATTCCTCCTTACCCCTCATTTTCTTTCTTTTCCTTTTGTTGTATGTGTTAGGTGGTAGAGTAGAGGATGAGGATGAATCTCAGGCACAGGAACACAAATGTAACTTTATAGTGCAATAGGGGCTATAACACTTTGCATACAGAGCAGAGAAAAAAACTTGTAATATCATGGAGATACTTGAAAGACTTTGAAAGCATTTACAAAAATCCATAAGGATTGAGACATATAGTGAATGGAACCTATTTCAAGACCATACTCATAAAAAGAACTCAGTAAACGATTGCTGGTACAATCTTAAATCTAGGTAACGTCAGCAAACCCTAAAGAACTTGGCAATTGGAAGAGGCAAAAATCCAGGTTTATGGTTCTAGCACCAGTTCTTGTTAGCATTCAGTCTGTTTCTCTGAACTTTATTTTTCTCTTATCTACGCAGTGGAGGTAAATGACTATAAACCTCAAGAAAATAGTCTTTATTTTAACCTTAATTTTCATAGTGTTTTTATGTATTATTTCCTCTTAGCTTCACTGTACAGTAGAATAAATAGAACAGTCACTTGGTTCCCATTTTGCAGGTTAATAAGGGAAACTAAAAGATAGAATGACTTGATTAATATTGATTCAGCAAACTTGGTATACTGGGGGGGACAGATATATGGGGGAAGGTCCAGTCTCTAACCTCAAGGAGTTCTCAGTTCAGTGAGTACCGGGTAACTGTAGTTGTGCTTGCTCTAGTCCAGACTTCTCTTTTAACGAAACTCCATTTCTGCTCTGAGTCTCCTTTCCAGTGAAAGGAAAGAGATGGTGATTAGTCTTCTGTGTGCCCACATTCACTCAATGTATACTGACCCTCAATTTTAAGTTAAAAAAAAAATCCATGGAAAAATTTATTTCAACCACTCTTGGCTAGCCTACGAGTACGTGATAATAGTGATCTATTCAGTGGTGCAAGTATGGGATCATAACCACACTGTGAAGTGACCATTCCCAAATCTTCCACAGAGTCAGGAAGGATGTTACCTCACAAAATATAATTGCCACTTTTAGACATCATTTCTCTATTTACTGTGGCCAGAATTGTACATCCTGGCTGCCTGAGACATGACATGGTTTGTCTGTCCCTATGAGCAGTGCTGTTGGTATGCATCAGAAGGGAGGAGAGAAGAGGGTAGAACAGAACACACTAAACAGAAACAGTATAAACACTTAACTGTATATTTACTTTTTTTTTTTTTTTCCAGTGAAAAGTGAATCTACCAAGAACATTAGCAATGAAAATTGAGCACTTCTGGAAGAAGAAAATTCCCAGATAATTGTAGAGAACTGTTCATTGACTAGCTGTTAGATGATTGGAATATTGTCAGTGGGTGGTTGGAATTTTGTTTCTTTGAAAAGTAATTAAACAATCTAATTTTTTTTAAATAACATGTATTTTGTAGCTTCTTACATTGACTTGGAAGGCCCTATTTCTGTTAATAACACCTTTTTGCACCTAATTGGCATAGTGCTTATCTTAATTAAGCCCTGCTGAATTCTATAAGCTGAAAACTTTTCTTTTAAGTCGATGCAAACCAAACCCAAGGATCACCTGTGTCAGCCACAAACTTGTCATTCCCTTTAGTGAAACCTCACTAAATAAAAAGGCGGTACAACACGTCATCTAGCCATCAGTTGCCCATTCTTGTCTTTGGGATTTGTAGATAACTTACCCTCTTGAGATGACTGACTGGGTCTTTTATACCTGGGTAGCACCCAGTACGATGTCCTGTGTAAATGCTGAATAACTACTATTTCTTATATTCGGTTCAGATAATCAGTGGCTCCACATTTTTGTTTGAACCGTCAGTGCTCACAAATTTGGCTGTACTTGCTCGTGTGATCTGTGTCTTATTATGAATTCTGTGTCTTTCATCCCCTTTCCATTCCACTCTTGTCATTGCTCACACAGGGGTGTTATAATGATCAGTTTTATGCTGTGTTTTGAAACCTCTAACAATAACTAAAGAAAAAAACACTGGAAACTCTT
>PVKE010028265.1:6438-21140 GCA_004027555.1 Craseonycteris thonglongyai | reverse complement strand
GGAGTGAAACTATATGGGAAACTAATGCTGTCAACTATGGAGACTGCTCTGGGCCCTCCCCCTTCTCTCTGTCTCTCTCTCTGTCTCTTTCTCTGTCAAAAAAACAATAAAAGTAAATCTTAAAAAAAAAAAAAAGAAACACTTTGAGAAAAACTGAAATTATATTTTCAAATGTTTATTACTTTTGTTTTCAAACTTACATTCTCCAGCCAGAACATCTCCTTATTCAAATACCTTGCATACATGTCTTAGTTTAAGTCTTCATGTCTTAGAACCAATTCAGAAATTTCTGTGCTAATTTCTCTGTCCCCAGTGCTTCCTGGGGTCTTCCACACAGTTGAGCAGGTCTGAAAACCTGGCAATCATCCCACATCTCTCTTTCATCATCAAACTTCTCTGCAATCAATGAGTGATCTCTATCACTCTTCCCTATTAAAACTCTCACCAATTCAGCTCTCCCCTTCTATAGTCTATAATATTATCATCATCATCGGCATTATCATCATCAATTTCCCAGGACTTTTGCAATTGCTTTGCATCTTAATCTCCCATTTTTCCCCTCTAAGCCATTCTTCACATTGTGGCAACACTGATCTTTTGAAAACCTGATGTCTGAAGCCTGAGATTCTTAACATTTTCTGAAAAACCCTGCACATGCCTCCTTTCTACATTATGAGCCTCAGTTCAGATTACTTTCCCCAACACTTACCCTCCAGGCATGCAAGCTTTCCTTCAGCTTCACATTTTCACAAATGTTTCCTACCTGGAACACTCCCATTAGAGAGGAACAAAAATTACTGAATCCCTCCAGGCCTCAGTTGTCTTATTTATAAAATGGGAATAAAATAACTTTAGATCAGAGTTGTTAACTATGAAACGCAAGCGTTATATATTCAATAAATTTTAACTTCCCTAAATATATTCAAACACTTTTAGATATCTAATAGTCTTTATGTTAATATTAAATGATATACTCTTTACCACCACTTCACTAGTTGTAATTTCACGGGCTCTCAAGGTTAGACATGTCCTTTAAAGAATTTGTTTATCTCATTTCAGAAGTCCATTAAAATGATCACAAATCTTGCTGTGAAGCATTCTCCTTGAATTTTTTAATTACTGTCTAGTTCACAATATCCTTTAGAATGTTGCATCTTTTTCAAATGTAGGTATTGAATAGATATAATTTTCAAAATTACTACTTTGTTTTACAACCCATTTAATAAATTAGTAAAAACAATTAGTGGAATTTATGTGCTCTCACGTGGCCTGATAGAGAAAGAAAGAAAAAAAAAGATTCCAAATAAATGACCAAGTGATAAAGCATTAAGCATCTAATTTCTAATAACAGAGTGCAATGCTCAATAATTTGAAAATTAATTGAACTTTTATGTTGATGTATAAGGTAAAAATATCTAAGTTCTTGTTGTGAAAGATTAATATTACCCTAATAAAACTCTCAAGAATACTGATTTGTTGAAGTAGCAAATATATATTATATAAGGGTTATTAGTAGTATAGCACAGCAAGAAATGTGTTATATTAAAGTATTGTTTGTGTGTGAAGTACGGAAATGAAGAGAGAGAGGGAGAGATGGGAGAAATTGTGAGCAAATATTGACAAATGAGCAATAGGAAATTCTGAATTAATGGGTTAGATGACATTTGTATTCTTGCAAATTCTTTATACATTTGAATTTATTTAAAATAACATTTGGGGAATCTGAATACATTGTATTCTTTCAACCTTTCCATAAATCTAAATTATTTCATATCATTTTTAAAAATTGTATCTTGCCCCTAGAGTGCCTTTATCCCTGTCCCTTTTATCTCTATAGAACTCCCTGTTCTTTAATCAACTATATGTTTTTAATTTATTATTATCTGTTTCCCCTCAATGGAAAGCAAGTTTGTGAAGCTAGAGATTTGTCCTCCATTTGATGGGCCCTAGGGAACCTGTACCATAATTTTCTTTTAATGATTACAAAGCACTTATATTCTCTGCAATTCTCTCACTGGTCAGTCAATGTGTTTATGGTCTGTCTCTACTGTGGAATAGGAGTTACATGAGAACAACACTCTTGTCTGTCCTGCTCCCTCTCACCTCTGTGTGTTCACGGCAAAGTTCATAGAAAATATCAGTTGACCTAAGAGGTGAGGAAGGGTAGAAAGTAAAGCTGGGATTAAAAATGAGAGGGTGTACACATCAAATGCACAATTCATTAAAGAAATAGTCAATACACTGGACTTACTTCATTAAAATTTGAACAACTCTGCACTGCAAAAGACAATATCAAGAAACTGAGAAGATAAGCGATCTTATCCTCCATAGTAGAAACTATTTGTAAAAACCATACCTGGTGAAGAAATGGTATCCAGGATATGCAATGAGCTCTTAAAACTCAACAACAAGAAAACTAATAACCTAATTTAAAAATGGTCAAAAAAGTCTTCATAGATATCTTTTTTTTTTAAGATTTATTTTATTGTTTTTGACAGAGAAAAGGGGGAGGGCCCAGAGCAGTCTCCATAGTTGCATGTCATCAGTTTTGGACATGGTTTCATTCCACACAGGTGGGTGGGGGCTGCGCAGGGCAGGAACTGGACCAGGGGCCTCCTGCATGAGAGGCACAACCCCTCGAGCCAGGGGCCAAACTGGAGTTGGGAAGGGCTAGAACAAAACTGGGGGCCTCCCACATTGGAAGCACACCCCAATTAAGCATATGGGTCCACATAGGCTGAGGCCGGGATTCAATCCTTGGTCTCCGGGGCTGCAAAGTGAGCACTTAACCCGCTGAGCCATCCCAGCTTCCCCAATAGATATCTTACCACAAAAGATATACAGATGGCAAATAAGCATATGAAAAGACGCTCCATATCATATGTCATTAAGGAAATTCAAATTAAAATAACAGTAAGACACCACAACATACTTATTAGGATGGCCAAAACCAGAACACTGGCCATGCCAAATGCTGGTGAAGGGTGTAAAGCAGCAGAAACGCTCAATACTGGGGTAATACAAAAAGGTATAGTCACTTTGGAAGAGGATTTCTCAGTTTCTTGTAAAACTAAACCTACTCTTACTGTACAACCCAGCAGCAATCATACTCCTTGGTGTTTGCCCGAAGAACTTAAAAGCCTGTGTCTACACAAAAACCTGCACATGGATGTTTATTGCTGCCTTATTCATAATTGCCAAAGCTTAGAAGCAACCAAGATGCCCTTCAATCGATGAATAGAGAACCAAATTGTAGTAAAACTAGTCAATGAAATATTATTCAACACTTAACAGAAACCAGCCCTCAAGCCATGAAAAATATGGAGGAAACGAAAAGACATTAACTGAGTGAAAGAAGCCACCCCCAAAAGTCTACACATACTGTATTATTTTAAACATATGACATTCTGAAAAAGGTAAAACATGGAGGCAGTCAAAAGATCTGTGGCTGCCAGGGGTTAGTGGGAAGAGAGATGGACAGGTGGAACACAGAGAATTTCGAGAAATCTATGATGCTGTACTGGTGAGTACATGTGATATACACTTGTTCAAACCCATAGAATGTGTGTGCTAAGAGTGAACGCTAGTGAAAATTATGGACTTTGGGTGATAACAATACGTCAATATACATTTGTCAATTGTCCCATTGTGGTTTAGGATGATAATAGTGAGATGGGCTGTGTTTGGGTTTTTTTGGGGGGAGGGCGGGGAGAAGGGGAGAAGCAGGGATTTTATAAGAATACTCTGTACTTTCTGCTTCATTTTACTGTGAACCAAAAACTGCTTTAAAAGACAGTCAGAGGACATGAGATCTGGACTGTTTTCACAGATTAACAAGATTTGGGGGTTTTGAGAAGAGGAGTATAATTTTTAGAGCTCTGCTTCTCGGAGGTTTATGTAAGTATACAAGTATATGCAAAAGGCAGAGACTAGGCGTGGCAAGGCTATATGAGAGCAGTGAGGTCATTATAAGCATTTCAACGTAGACATAAAATTTATCTAATGCACAGAATGACCTATGGGAACCCAGTCTTTTCTTCTACACAGAGTCCCTACCAAAGAGAACAGCAACTGATTTTTCTGTCTTCCAGGACTGTCTGCTCTGCACAGATGCTTATTCCTCCAGGTGAAAAATTTTGAAACCAGAAACTGCCATGTTCTTGTGAATCTAAGATGCCTATTTCCCCCCAAGGGAGTAGCTTTAAAGGGAGACCTTGTCAGTGGTTGCTTGATCAGACAATGAAAGCCAGCAACATGTAAGGCTTGTGTATCTCTCAGGATTCCCTACTCCAAGCCCCTTGTGTGCCTTGGGCCAGATGTCGGCCCTCTTATTTCCATTCACACAATACCATTCACACAATACCATTTCTATTCACACAATACCATTCACACAATACCATTTCTATTCTGATGGTTTCCTTAGCAATCAATCATGTTGTTCACTCTTTGGTTTCTTAAGATATTATACTCGGTAAAAATTATAATATGGTGCATAGTTCTCTGAATTTTGATTCTTTGAAGATTCCAGACATTTATCTAAGTTGATAGGTTTTATATTAATACAATTAGTTTCACTATCTGATAGCTTTTCATATTGTGACTATATCAACAAGTACCTCCATTTATTCCCCCTACTAAACGATGATTTGTTACAAGACACTTTTTAAAGCCATCTGTGAGCCTTCAAGCCTTTCTTCTGACTTCTCCCTTCCTGGACGCTGGAACACCTATCTCTGAATTTGTAGCTATTTTTAGCTGAAAGCTGGGAATGTAGATACCTGCAACAGTTAGACAGGGTCAGAGTGAACATAATTACTGGGGGATGTTAAAGATTATGATGGACATAAGAGCACATAGCCCACCTAACAGGTGACGCTTCTGCAAAGATCTGCACAGTTATTGCCATGGGAACCATGCGCCCACAGTTGCCAGGTCTTCTGGTTTTTGTTTTTTAAATAAAACCAGACATCTGGGTGTTTATGTAAGGTTTCCTAATTTTTAAAGCTGGAAATTATTTGAAATGTTTAAATGAATAATGGGATCTGTGACACGTGGTTTAATGCAGTTCTCAACATTTTTGTCTTTACCACCTCCCTAAGGAGGCTTAAATATTTATTTTTCCTTATCACTTACCCATGGAATTAAATCTTAAAAAAAATTTGATTTTTATCAAATAAGGTTGAGACTTAGAGGGAAGGTCACCAATCATGTTAATAACAAGAATTTCATACTCCCCAAAAACCAATGCTTGACTTGTCAAGAATGGTCTCATGACTTAATCATCCATCACGCCTAATCATTACTATTTTTTCAACAAAACCATAAGCTC
Organism: Craseonycteris thonglongyai; assembly: GCA_004027555.1. NCBI lineage: Eukaryota > Metazoa > Chordata > Mammalia > Chiroptera > Craseonycteridae > Craseonycteris > Craseonycteris thonglongyai. Next base: position 15,811 of record PVKE010028265.1, on the reverse strand, counting down.
TTTCTTTGAGAACAGTAACTCTTACTCAGGATCCACAGTCTACTAGAAGGTCAAGCACATAACACATTCTCAATAATTGTGGAATAACAATTTTATAATCACACTCCGATTCTAAATAGTGGAAATTCTATAGAATGATCAAGATGGCTTCCCACTTATTGAGCAGTTTTCATTCCAGCTAGACCCACACCCTGAGAAAATGGCAAACAGACCAAACCTCTTTCTGTCAAGGCCATACCTTTATTCTTGTGGCTAGAAGGCAATCCCTTCGAATAGCTTTTTGAGATGTTATTGGACCAAATGCTAGGAAGAACAGTATCATAATCCTCAGAGAGGTAACAAAGAAGTAGAGAAAAGCAGATAGGACCCCAATGCCTTCTAAGAAATCCTGTCTCCTTTTAAGAAATGTTTGAGGATTGGCCATACAATCAATGTAGATCTGTTTTGGTTATTTTACCTAGGCTAGTTCACATTATAGTCCATGGAATGGTAAAAAGGCTCACTTCTATGGTAAACTCCGCCCTGGAAAAGGAATAACAATATTAGATTTGAGTCTTTGTGTGCCTGGAAGCTTGAAGTAAAGTACTTAGTCATTCTGATCTTTGGTTTCCTCATGCATCCATAAGACTAGCTATAAGATAACCCCCAAGCTCAGTGTCTGCTGAAGCCATGCCACACAGCTGTCAAGAGAATTGACTATAAGTCTATCAGACATGAATTTGACTTCCAAACATGCAACTTAGTGGCTGGGTGGATCCCATAAATATTAGATAGCCTCTCTTGGCAATAATTTCAGCAAGTATGAGATGTTTATAATAAATATTCTTATTCACTCAGTTCTTCTGAAGATCAAATGAGATCACATTGAACAGCTCTGTGATATGTTAACTTAGTAGGTATTAAAGAACTTATTATACTACAAAAGGCCACAAAGATGTCACTTCTTAATTATCATTATTACAGGAAGATTATTTTTTTTCTGCTGGCTATATCTCTGTCAGCATCCAAACCTTAGTGAAATAGTCTTTAAACTTGCTCCTCAAATTTTCAGGTTTCTGTGAGAGAAACATTTTCAGTAGAATATCCTTTTCCAAAAAAGGTGTGTAGTTATCTCTTTGAAAGTCCTAAGTCCAACCTTGACTCCATGTGACACACCTGGGCAAGGGGCCAGGGATCTTGCAAATGAGCTTGAAAAGCACATCAATGAAGTGGCTGCAAATGACAGCACAACAGCCTCTGAGAACCTACACACACACACACACACATATAAAATTTTTAAAAAGCCAAAACTACTAAAGGAGAATCCCTCAGTGCATGTGTGTCTACTCTTATGTCTTTCTTTGCTGGGGGTCTTAGTGTATCTCAATGATTCTCTTAAGTTTTCTGCAGCTTTACTGCGATATAATTTCTATTCAATGAGGTTCATTCTGTGATTTTTTTTTCTTTATCTTTTGTTGAGTCTCTCTGATGGTCTTTCTGAGTGTATGGGGCTAAGTTTACACACATGTCTTTCTGAATGCATCCAAATATGTCTCTATGTGTTTGTATTTGGGTCTCTGTGTTCTAATATCTCATGCTCTGGGTACCCCTGTCTGTGGGTCTCTTTTCTATGAGATCTCTGTGCCTGTGTGTGCCTGAGTGTATGTATCTCTGAGCCTGTTTGTGGAGTTCTAGGATTAAATCTGTGTTCCTGAGTATGTTACTATGTCTATGTGGCATACATTTCTAAACACGTTAGCATTTTCTCTCTGCCTGCTCTATGTTGTGTGTTTGGTTGAATTTATATCAGCTCTGAGTGCTTGTATGAGTATTTTTGTAATAATAGCCAAGGTTGAGCAATTTTAATTTGGCCCATCAATCTTACAAGATTGTTCTAACAGTCATGGTGAACAACACAAGTCAAGAAATTTAAATTCTGATTAAAAAAAAAAGTGTATACATATATATGTATATATATATATATATATATATATATATATATATAGAGAGAGAGAGAGAGAGAGAGAGAGAGAGAGAGAATCTATATCCTACTCCTCCAGTTGATTTTGAGAGGGTTCTAAATGAACAGTGATTGGTCTTAGGTGGCCCTAGTCATAGAACTTGTAAAGCTCCCCAGTCAATTATAATGTACACCCAGGGTATAGAACCTCTGTACCAGAAATAGTGGTTAGGTCTCTGTCATTCTAAACATCTGCAAACTGCTTTCCTTAAATTTGGCTTTAATTATATTACAGTAGGGAGGGCGGCTAATTTGAGTACTTTATTGGGTGTAAAAAAGAATTTATCCTCCCTTTTCCTGTGGAGCAGGAAAATGTCCCAAGAGACTGGAGCCTGTGAGAGAACAGCCCCTAAATTAACATGAAAACAGCTGAGCAGGAATTCTCCCAGCCCCAACCTCTTCCCATTGCAACAGACACTTGTCTCCTTTTATGAGTATGTCTGTCTAATTAGGCAGATGTGGTGCTGCCTTAATTTACATATAAATTCCTCAGATCACTGTGGGTATTTGGCAAACCCAAAGGTAATTTATTAGTATAATAAACAAAGTGTGTGTTTTTTTTTTAATTGCATGCCTTGCAACGTTTCTTCCATGAGAGGGTCAGAAAAGAGAAAATGCAAGAAGTGGTACAGAGCAGAGATATAAAGTTAAGAAAGAGGGGAAATCCAAGAAGGAAGGAGAAAAAGAAAATCTCAAATACTTGAACCCTGAGAGGGAGGGGCATCTACAGGCTATAAAGTAATTATGTGAAAATTAAGAAAAGAAATAAGAACCTTCCTTCAGGTTACAGACCTAAGGCACATTTCGCAAGTACTGATGGGAGGGCTCTTTGAAATGAGAGAATGAGTATTGACTTTCCCAACCTATCACCCCCTCCCAACCACACCCCATGGATAGTTATCTCAGGTCCTAAAAATTTGAATCCTAACACCCAGTTATGAATATAGGTGGGTAAGTTGGTTTTCATTCATTGATGCAAAATAAAAGTTAGATTCCTTAAAATTCTCACTATCCAGTACTATAACTTGAAATTCATGTGACATGCAGTAAGTGCTCAATAAATAGTTGAGGGATAAGTAAATGACAAGTCTGGTTTTAACAAATTTTGGATCTGAAACAGTTACCCAGAGGTCTCTCGATTCAACAGAATGAAAACCAAATTTTAATAAAATTCTCTTAGGTTTCTAAATATTTTATCAGAAAACTATTATATTAAAAAAAAAAAATTTCTAACAACCCCAAAACCTAATAGGATAGAGGTAGAAGTAGGAAATGAGTCAGTGTTTATTAGCATAATTGAATAATGTCCGTGCATGTAGGAGAATAAAATGAGGAACATATGTTAATATCACAATACATCTGAAAATTTTACTCGTATTTTAATACATTATGGCTTTTTACTTGGTTAAAGAGGTTGGATGGGTAAAATTAATAGCTAAAAATTATTGAATCTTTATTATATACTAACCCCAAGATTTACATGAAATAACTCATTTCATATTTTCATTTACTCAATGGGTTGATTTAGAATACCATAATTTCACAGGTAATAAAAATGAAGAGTTAAGAGGTTAAATGACTTGCTTAGGTTCACATGACTAGTTGAAGGAAATCTTAACTTCAGAAGCAGGTCAATTGACTATAGAACCCAGAAGATTAACCCCTAACTATTTGATTTGACTTTTCTTGACCACAGAAGGTACCAGCCATCCTCACATCTACTTAGGTCTTGACAGAACATGGTGAATAAGCTTGGATGGGGAGTCCTTCAGATGCATATGACCCATGTTCCTTAAATACTATACCCAAAGACACTTAGATATAGCACAAGAGGTATAATGTTTCCATAAGTTTGGGAATACCTTAATGTGGATAGTATTGCTTTAGTTAGTAATTTGTAAGACAGGAAAAAAAACAAAAAAAAAAACAACTAGGTAGTCTCTTGGAATTTTTTTCAAAGATTTATTTTTATTGTTTTTGACATAGCGACAGAGAAAAGAGGAGGGACAGAGCAGCAGTCTCCATAGTTGCACATAGTTTTCCACAGAGTTTCATTCCACAGGAGGGTGAGAAGCTGCACAGAGCAGGAACCAGCCAGTGGGCCTCCCGCATGGGAGGCATGCCCCCGGGAGTGGGGGCCTCCCACGTGGGAAGTGTGCTCTGGCAAGAACTGAACTGAGGGCACACCCCAGTTCATCATATGGGTCTGCACAGGCCAGGGGTGGGATTTAATCCCCAGAACCTGGGGCTGCAAGATGAGCACTCAACTTGCTGAGCCATCCCAGCTTCTCCATGGAATTTTATCACTATCCTTAGTACTGTTCAGTTCTATTTCTGTCATGTTCTAGTTGACATATATGATGTTCATACACATAAGAGACATTTTCCCAGAAACAAAACTAGTCAGAAATAAAACTAGGATAAAGATTCAATTATGTCAACTCCCTATCTATAGATCTGCTGATAATATTAGATGCGTAATCTTCTTTTTGAAATATTCCAGAGGTGGGAAAACAGATATATTGACCTCATGGATCTCTGGCCACATTTAAGTAGCCCCACGAGGTTTCTGGCTACTGATCCAAAATTGTTCTTAATAGTAATATGCTTTGGGGTTTTTTAATCAAAAGGGAACTAAGAAGGAGTCTTTCCTCTTCTTCAGCCTTTGGCATTTATACCATGGAGGAATTAGTTATAAGCATCATGTGACCTTATTCCTCAGAACGATTTCTTCAGGATAGCTTCTGCCATTATTTTGGCATCTGACTTGAGTGATTGACTAGTGGAGTATGGGGAGGAGTCATTTGTTAGTCGTAAACTCTAACAACATCAAATCTCTGCATCATGGTCTATAAAAGCTTTTTTTTTTTCAATGCTTTTTTTTCTAATTGTAGTTTGCTCAAACTTCCCAGAAACAACCACTGTTTTAGTCATTTCATGTAATATTATACAATCTTTTAAACCAAGCCATCATTAAAAATTAGTATAGCAATTTGCTAAATTGATCTTACTTTCGATTAGACCCAGCTTTTATCTGAATAACAGTCTATTATTTCTCACAAACAACAATCCCCTTCCCCAGTTAATACCACTTGCAGCTACTTCACTTTAAAATAAAAGGAGCTCCAACTGATTAATGAGAAATCTCCCTTGGAAAGGATGGGGGGGGGGGATCTTAAAACAATTAACATGAGAAACAGCAAATTCTAGGTAAAACTTGGCAGTTTGAGAAGATGCTAATCTGAAAGTGGCCATTAGATAAATGATATCAATGTCTTGTCCCTGAGGGGGAAAGATAAGTAGAATGGAAGTAAGACAACTTCAAGAGGGGATAAAATTCCTCAAAATTGAGATACAGTTCATTTCTATAGTCTTTAATCCCCAACTACACTGCCAGGCTTCAAAAAGACTTGAAGGAGAAGCCAGGATGTCTCAGTGGGTTAAGCACTCGCTTTGCAGCCTTGGGGACCCAGGATTGAATCCTCGGGCCCCAGCCCATGTGGACACATATGCTGAACTGCAGTGTGCTTCCCATGTGGGAGGCCCCCAGTTCACTTCTCGCCCTCTAGTTCGGCCCCTGGCTCAAGGGGGCATGCCTCCCATGCAGGAGGCCACCAGCCCAGTTCCTGCCCTGTGCAGCCCCCCACCCACCTATGTGGAACAAAACCATGTCAGAAATGGATGACATACAACTATGGAGACTGCTCTGGGCCCTCCCCCTTTACTCTGTCTCTGTCACTATCTCCTCTCTGTCAAAAACAATAAAATAAAAATCTTTAAAAATAAAAAAAAATGGACTTGAAGACCTTTTATTTCAAATGATAATCTTTAATTATCTTGAACTCATTCCTACCATATAGTTGTTTAACCCATGTTTTAATAGCTCATGGAAGGTTAAATGTATGGCCTTGCTTATCAGCTTATCCCTTCTTTAAATATTCTTATGTTACTTCTTCATAAACAAACATTGAAGTGGGATTATCAATGATTTAGACAAACATGAAACTTTTTTTACTAGTAGTCAGATAATTACAAATTAAAACAGCAAGATGTCATTTTGTAACAAGTAAAATGGAAAAATCTATTTCTTAGTGATGACAGTCCATATGCAGAGACACAACTTTTCTTGACCCTATTGGAGAGCTAGGATTGCAAGGCAACTAATTGGTAAAAACAAAAATGTTAAACAATAAGCACACGCACATTTAGTATAAATTAGATACTGGTAATAAGAGTTGGAAAATTGTTGGAGGACCAGTGGGCATGGGTGAGAAAGCTAACCCTTGGGGATGACTGAAACCAGAGGAGTCAGCACTGTGTGGGTTCTTCTGCAGTGCCTCCAATAGGTGCTCCTACAAGGACTGCGGAGACTCCTTAGACTCTCCTATTGAATAAATGCCTTTATCTGATAAGATATAGTGCATTGAATGATGTCCTCACCCCCAAATATATGTGCATGCCCTAATCCCAAAACCCTGTGAGTATTTCCTTCTATGGCACAAAATATGTGACTAAGTTAAGGATGTTGAGAGGAGTTGCTTTTCTTGTATATCTGGGTGGGCCCTAAATACAATAGCATGTATTATTATAAAACACACAGAAGAGAAAACCACTGAGGAGAGGGTGATGTGAAGACAGGCACAGGTGTGCCAATGCAGCCACTAGAAATTGGACGAGGAAAGGAATGGATTCTTCCATAGAGCCCTAGAGGAAGTATGGCATTGCTGGATGTATGAAATAAAGATGAATGTATACTAACTCACAAAACAAATGTACACATACATAATCATATGTATGACATATACAAGGGGTGTCCAGAAAAAGTCTAATTATAAATGCCTCTATTCTTCATATTAGATGGCTGGATACTTTTTGGACAGCCCATATACTATATATATATATATATATATATATATATATATATATACACACACACACACACACACACATACACATACACACACACACACATACACACACATACATACATACATACATATACATAGAAACACAAAAATATTATTTATGTTTCTCGAAGACACTGAAGTAACCAGAACTGTTCACCATGCCTGGTAACCTTCTTTCTATAAATATTAAACTTGAAGCCCCTGGATAGTAGGAAAGTCAAAAATTGTAAGACCTAGCAGCATTTTATTATGCATTCTCAGTGAAACAACAAGAACAACAAAAAAAACCAAACAGATACCTGAGTTTTAGAGTTCACATTTTTATATTAACATACACACACACATACATGCTTTTCTTACCTTTCCTCTTCTCCTCTGATAGGGTGTCACCCTCAAGCACACATTGGATGCTGTAGGCTAAGTGGAGAGCACACATAACAATGAAACCTTGGGGCCTGGGAGAGATTCAGTAAACATGTCAGTAGAGGAAATCCTACAGAGAACTTGATGGAATTCTAACTTGGAAGTGACCAACCTTCTTGTTCAGTTCTATCCCACCAAAATGTCCACATCAATCCTGTGGATCTTTCTAATCTTAGATTATCAAACGCAGTCTTGGAATATTGATAACTTCTTGCAACCCCCACCATATTCCAGGCCTTCCACATTTCTCTCTTCCACCAAGGCCCCCTAGCCCTCCCAGCCCTTGCCTCTGGGAGATTAAGGGACTCATCTCCAGAAGCCCTGCTAGTACATTGTAGGGTCCATATTTGACCAGAGGTTTCTCTGACTGCAAAGTTCACCCATGCTCTTAATTTCCTCATCTAGAAACAGTGCTCTAACTCTCCCCCAGTAGGGGAGTTGTGAATCTTCATGGAGATAATCGTTTCCGGGGCTTGCAGACAGCATGCTAGGGTTGGTGGTCCACCTACTTTCACATAGGCCCCACTTGTCAGCCCAGACTCACCAGAATGGCAAAGCAAAGGCAGGAATACTGTGGAGCAGATTTGAAAATAAAAATAATCTGGACAGCACACAGTAATGTCTCCAAAAAACCATCAACTAGCAGCTGTATTGGCAGTTTCCAACCAACATTTTGGATATGTCCCAAGCAAGCAATTACTATAAAGTGAGATTAAAACTCAATCAAATTTATGAGGCAGCTTACACATTAACTTCACTGTGGCATGTTTGTGTGAGAAAAGCATTGCAAAAACAGCTTCGTTTATCTGGCCAACGTTAGCTATTTTAAATGGAAGGCACAAGATGCTAGAAGATCCTTCTTCATGAGAAATCCCAACTCTTTTCCTATTTAGAGTAACTAACTTTTTCCCCTGGGCCTAACCCAGGGTCAAAGAAAGCACATTTTAAATCACAAACTACACAAATTATTTTCATCTGAGTGCACCTTCTATGACTGTTATTACAATTTTCAGATTAAAAGATAACTACAGTGTGGCTTTCAACAATTTACTTAGAAATATTATTTGGAATGTGGTACTGTCACTACCATCACATTTAGCTGTTTCATGGGGGAAATGATGAAGCAGAAAGTTCCCATAATACTGTTCACATAATCCTCATCATTCCCCTGGCACCACCTCAATTAATCCTTACCATAACACTCCACGCATCTATTAATTAACCTTTAGAAGGATTAGAGTATCTCAAAGATATTTATAAATTAAAATTTTGTGGAACAATCCAGCCTTCTCACAGGTGAATTGCAGCTCAGTATTCCAGTTGTACTGTTTCCTTCCTCCTTTTCTCCAAAGACTTCTCATTCTTTATAGTCCAGTTCACAGGGTCTCTTCCACTCTCCAGGGGAATCCTTTCCTCTTCTAGACCCCTATAGTCCTTTGTTTAGTCCTGTCCTGCAGCATTTGTAATCTTCCTTGCTTTAGAGATACTTAGTCTAGCAGACTGTAAATTTTATGAAAATATACTGGAAAGTATGCATCTTTGTGGCCTCCACCATAGCTAGGAAGAGCCTAATTATATTGAAATAAAATCATATTGAAATAGAATTAAATATAATCTTACTAAATGAGAATATGTTCAACACACAGTACAGTGATAGCCAGCATCATTTCAGAGATCAAACAAATCCTAAACAGTGTGAACAACAAAAGCACAATCTTTAATATCTGGCAGCCTCAGCCTTAGATTCCAGCTCTGTCAATTACTATCTGAAAGACCATGGATGATAGTTTTTTCTATAAGTCTCAGGTTTTGTTTGTTTGTTTGTTTGTTTTTTCATCTGTAAAATGGGGAATATTAGTGCAACATAGTTCTTAGAGTTGTTATGAAAAAAATGACTAAAATATATTTTTATTATTTATGTTCATTGAATTAAATTCATCAGGGCATCCATACAGATGTATTTTGGACATATCTTCTCAATCATCCTATTTGGACAATTTTTTTTTGCAAGTGGGGGAATTGAACTGTTTCAGCTCATTCAGGT
>PVKE010028264.1:0-21042 GCA_004027555.1 Craseonycteris thonglongyai | reverse complement strand
AGTACCAGATTGTGCCTTTCCAAGAACCTAGTACTCCAGGATACAGTGGCCTTAAATCCTTTGCTGTTATCTGGGTTAGATTTGGCCCACTGAAGTGCAAACATACGTATTTTGTTTCGTGTCACTACATAACCATTTTGACGATGCTCAAGAACCACGTCTGCTACATGCTTTTTGAGTTCTGGCCAATATGGGGTGCCTCTTCTTAATGCACACTTACTCCTTGGCATACTCTTTAATGCATCTTCATTTGCTTTCCAGTCTCGGACCATCTTTTCTGGTACTCCATATTGTTTTGCCGCAGCACAGTTATTGTGTTCCTTGGCAAAGTTGACAACTTTCAGTTTGAAACTGGCTTCAAATTTCCTTCTTCTTGCTGGAGCCATGATGGGTTCTTTTCTACCAGCCATTTGTTGTACACCCACTAATCTTTTAGGCCGGGGTTATACAGTACTATAGCTTCAGCTACACACAGAATGTTCTATTACGGTACCTTTTAACTCACTGTATGTGCCCTAATACGGTAGCATTGGCTACATACAGAATGTCCTATAAAGGCACTGTACCCTTTAGCCCATTGGATGTGCTCTAATACAGTCACTTTAGCTACTATGCATGTGTCCTGATACAGCAGCTCTGGCTACACAGAACGTTCCTGTGCTGCAACTGCATGTACCACGGTGAGCCACTCACAACAAGCAAAGGGTCAAAGGTTATCATAGACCGCCTCTCTGACTCTGGCCAAGCTGAGCAGGCTTTTTACTAGAACACAGTGTAGCTTCGGGTACAGAACATGTATAATGTGCATGCAGAAAAAGCCTGCTCGGATTGGCTGAGTTAGAGAGGCGGTCCCAGCAGCCTTGCAGTGATGGGTGCGGGATCGAGTTGGAAAATTCGTTTAGCGGCATATCGAGACGTTTGTCGGGATATACTCGGCGTATAAGACGACCCCCGATTTTCGGTTGACTTTTTTTCATTTTAAAAGTCGTCTTATACGCTGGAAAATATGGTAAGTCAATCCTCAAGTCCGCTAACTGCAATTACACTATATTCATTGAGTTTTGAATGTCTACACTGCTTTCCAACTCGTGTAAACCCATGCTATTTGCTACCCAGTTTAGGGCATACTTTTAAATGTACGTAATCTGTTCATATGATAACTTAGTGAATACTAAACCAAATTGCCACTGTTGAACTGAGAGGTTCAGAGCTTTATGTCATCTGTCAATTAACAAGTCTCTGCTCATCTGTTTCCTGGAAGCCCTGAAACAGGCCCAGCACTTTCTCCTTGCACAACTCTGCTCTTTTTTTTTAATATTTTTATTTATTTATTTATTTTTGACAGAGAGAGAGAGAGAGAGAGAGAGAGAGAGAGAGAGAGAGAGAGAGAGAGATACAGAGACAGAGAGAGAACTGAACTGGGGGAACTCCCCAGTTCAGCACATGGGTCCGCATGGGCCTAGGCCGGGATTCGATCCTCGGTCCCCGGGGCTGCAAAGTGAGTGCTTAACCCACTGAGCCATCCCAGCTTCCCCAACTCTGCTCTTGCAGTGCAGCCCACACACGTGCCTCCCTGTCCAAATTGCTAGATGTACCTGCACACTGAACCTTTCATTGCCACCCTTCTCCCATGAGCCTTTGCAGCAACTGTGCTATCCAACATGTCAGCAGCCACCCACATGTGGCTATTTACATGCAATTTAAATAAGATGTAAAATTCACTTCTTTAGTTGTACATAACAAAGTTTAAGTGCTCATTAACAACATATGGCTGGTAGCTCCCATACTGGATATTGCACATAGAGGACATTTCTATCATTGTAGAAAGTTTTATCAGGCAGTATGCATCCAGACCAATTTTCCTCAAGCACATTTCTACTCCCACTACAGTAAGTAGTATGAGATACTACAGTCATTAATAATAATAAAAAAAGTTATAATCAGTTAGATAAATCTTGAGTTAGACATTTATGTATGTATGTATGCATGCATTTGAATGAGAACATTTGATAAATTAATGTGAACTAGGATGCTCTAAGCATAGAATATAAGTATATAGTTTTTCTCAAATTTGTGTTATCATGAAATAATTTTTTTCCAAAAAAATTTCCAGGGAACTCTAAACTTTAAGAAATATAGATAAGCACTAGCATTTTTCAAAATGGAGTAAATGTGTCCTTGGGCCCAGAGAAGAGTAATAGAATCAATTTGCAATTTCTCAGCTCCTCCACACAATCTTTCAAAGAGTGTTCTGCCCAATAACATGCCTAAGACTAAGTTTTTATGCCAGTTCCTCCTTCCTTATGACAAACGTATCACTTTATAGAGAATGGTGCCTCTCTCAGTCCACCACCAAAACTTCACCGTGGGGCATGGCCTCAAGGAAATCTCTGGGATCACGAAAGAATATTACAATATACTTGTTATTTGTAAACCCTCCTGCAATCAATGCACAGAATTCTAGCAGGCATTTCCAATAAAATTCTACTTTAAATTTTTAGTAAAAATATTAAAGTATAGATAAATATTTATGCTGATGCAATCAGCAGTGTCCCAATCAATGACTTGAGTATTAATAGAAATAAAAAAATTCAAACAAACAAAAAAAATTAAAAATTCACAGAATTTTGGTGGTAGAAAATGAAAAAAAAATTCAAATTATATATATATATATATACAGTCGTGCAGAAGTAATGCCCCTTTTTTGAGCTAGTAAACTTTAAAAAGGGCATTACTTCTGCTGGACCCTGTACCTATTTTGTAACAAAGAGTGTTACAATTCTCCAAGGTACTGAAAATAGGAATTCAAGAGAAAAAAAACAAGAAATTCACAAAAAAAGAACAATGTAAAATCTTTAAAATGATCTTGTTTTTGTCTCTTTTAAAATTAGACGTTATATTTAGATTCCATCAAATACATTTAAAAGAATAATGGGAGAGTTTTGTTTTAAACTGTCAAACTTTCCAATGCACTGCAAATGACGCATTTTACAACCATTTATAACCATGAAAGAACAATCATTAGATATCAAGTTAAAAATGTTTGGCGAGAATGCAATGTTTGGAAGTTTCTTTTTAAATCAATAAATCATGGAAAGTCCCACATAAAGTTTGTTGATGTTTTAAAAGGTAATAATAATAAAATTAGTTAATTACCCTATATGGGGTGCTTCCTATGTATAAGGTAACATGTTTTACATCTATTAATTAAACTAAACTTTTTATTCCAACTTTATTGAGGAATAACTGAAACATATAATGGCACATATTTACAGTATACAATGCGATGATTGGATTGTGTAACAATTAAGATAACACATTTAATTATCTCACAGAGTTAACTTTTGTGTATGAGGTGAAACACTTAAGATCTACTCTTAGCAACTTTCAAGTACACAATACCATATTATTAACTAATATACCATGCCCTATAATTCTCCTCGGAACTTATTTTTCCTATAACTGAAAGTTTGAGCCCTCTAACCTATGGCTCACCATTTTCCCTTTCTTCCAGCCCCCAGTAACCAGCATTCTATTCTTCATTTCTATAAAACTGACTTTTGTTGTTTAGATTCTACATATAATAACATTTAATCTTCACAAAATCCATTTAGGAATGCACCATCAGTGTTTCTGCTTATAGATGAGGACACTGAGGTACAGACTGGCTAAGCTATTGAACTAGCTACCTATCTATTAAAAAGTGAAGCTCAGGCTAAATCCGGGCAGGCATCAGCGCTCATGCTGTTATCACTGCACAGTGTTACCTACTTAGACATGTTTTTTCCCATCAAAATGTCCAAGTGTTGAAAGCTTAGCTTTCAGCTAGGTTTGCAAGCCTCCCCACACTCCACGGTATCTAGGATTTAGTTTTACCCATACAACACATTTACTAAACATTTGCTGATTATATACTTAGAGTTTTCAACAATTTTTCTTCTCCATCTAACTATCTTTATAAGTGGTCCTCTTGAAAATCTACACCTTAAGAATAGTAACCTTCAATCTCATTTTTAGTAAGAAACCTAAATCCACATATTTGACCAGGGATCATGGAAAGATAGACCAAACAAGTTTAATCGTGGTTATCTCCCATACTACCGTATGTAATTGTCATTCTTGCAAAAATAAAATGTTTCTTATGGTTTACAATTTCCTAGTTCTTAGATTTTCTGTTGGCCATCTATTACACTTTAAAAAGAGAAGAAGATATTTGTTACCAAGAGGTTATTTTGAGTTCACAAGTACATAAAACCAGGGAGCTGGGGGGGCAGGAGCAAACAAGGAAGAAAGCCCCACATTAACACAGGAAGTAACACGGGAAGCTGGGAGCACAAGAGGCAAGTCGGAGGGTTTGACCTGACACTTAGGTGGGCTCATGTCTCCTTACCTGGCATCAGGAAGCCACAGGGCCCTGGCAACCCTAGCAGCAGGGCACAAGTTCAGACAAGGCAAAAGCAAAATATTTTACTTGTAAGAGGCTATGAGAGGAATTTCCAGAAACTGTGTACTCTTCATTACTTCATGTGTTTTAAAGAAAACGTAGTGATTTCCAATAGACTACCGGTATTTTTGCCATTTATTTGAAAAGCCTATTCATTACCTGGGCTCTTCAGGGAACTGTTCCAAGCATGGTGGGCAGAGTAGTTACTAGAGATTTTCAGCTAACCTTTGATATAGTCCATTGGCAAATGATTTTCTTTTTGTTTTGAAATTGATATGGGAAATTTTTATGTACAGAAATACAAAATGATTAAGAGCCTTACCCTGACATGTAAATTTTTTGGAGGGGGTTGTGAGTAACAGCTTATCAGCCATGTCTCCAGGACCAGCGCAGCGGGCAATTCCCGGCTCTTTATATTCCGACTTCACCCAGTCCGATAACCACTGCATGTTACAGTCACAGTACAGAGGGTTGGCGCCGATTGCTCTGGAAAACACCGCCATAAAGCACATACACATATATGCACAAGTCCTGGAGGACCGCTCCTTGCTACCTCAAAGTGATGCTCAGCAGAACATCCCAGAGATTTACTGACAAAAACAATTTAGAATTGGAGACATTGGAATTCCCCATTTCTCTGATCCATGTGCAACCAAGATTTAGTGAGTTTTCACTAGTGTTAACAATTACCTGACATTTAGACAGTCTCCTTGTATTTGGGGAGACAGGTTCATGTTGGGTGTAAGCATACCCTAAACACAGATTAACACTTCCTTTGTTTACCATCTATTGAACGAAATCCCAATCATTGTGCTAGGTTTGGGGGACCCAAATATGAATAACACATCATTTTTAACTCCAAAGAATTCCTTCTGCAATGTATATTAACATGTACTCAGATATGCAAATAATTTGCATTGTAAGTGACAGAGTAGTATTTATAAGATGACTGTGAACAGAGGGTAACTTTTCTGGAGGGATTGGTAGTTAAAAAGTATCTAAGCCTTTATCCAGTTAGATTCAAGTCGGGGCAGGGGGGATAATGTTTCCAGGTAAAGAAATAGGCAGTACAAAGGCACTAAGAGAAGAAAGGGCATGAAATAGGAAAGATGCATAAAGCTACTTCATCAGAGCTGATTTAGATTGTCGTTGGTCATCTTTCCCTTTACAAAGTGTTTTATTTTACAACTTTGGTTCCTAGTCACATAAGCAGTAGTAGAGATAGGAAAAGTAATCAAGATAATAGCTAACATTTATTGTGCCATTATAATACGCATTTTATCAAAAATAACTTTTTGAGCTCAATATCACTAATAACCCATTTTACAGATTAAGAAATGGAGGACAATGAAATTAATCAATGGGTTTGTAAAAGTGCCAAGTTTGGGCACAATGAATACATATGGCATTTAAAAACTGGTTAATTCTGATTTATAATTAAGTTCAGATTAGCAGTGTTTTGAGGTCTACGGTCTAATCAAAATTAATCTTACTCTTTTATTAGAAACACTCCCCCAAATATGCTTGTGAAATCATACTTTTTATAGTAGCATTATGCCCAATTCTAACCAAGAATTGGAGTGTAGTAAAAGTTATGCTTATGTAAGTGTCGGATTCAAACTCTTCATCCAGATTAAAAATGAGCAAATGTTTTGGAATCATGTGATCTCATCTTTACTGACATTTACTAAGTCCTTACTATGTCAGGGAACTCAGTGAAAAAAAAGTGAATAGAACAAAGCTCTTTAAAATCTAGGGAGAAAAAGACAAATACATAGTCAATCATGTTACATCTGAATTTGCCTTATGGGGACTATGTCATCAGTGTAGGATTTCATACAACTGCCTATTTAGTGTTTACACTTAACATTTTTCCACTAAACAATGAGTTCTCATGTTTATAAGAAGGGACACTTTTAGCTAAGCAAAGATAACTCATTGGAAGGGCAGTAAGGGACAGAAGAATTAATTGAGGCTATCATGTGGAACCCACCGTATCTACACTGAAAATCTTTACATTATCTTTAAAGATGGAACCAATCACATCTTATGATGTGACAATAAAAGCAACAGCAGAGGACTGTGTGTTTCAAACTCCCTCACGAGGGACAGTTTGATGCTGAACTCATGTCATGAACTAGGTACTTACAGGTGTGATAATGCAGAAAGATCATTGAAAGCACCTTCAGGCACAACAGAAATGTCATTTCCGTGTAAAGAACTAAAAGCAAGAAAAAGCAAAATTAAATTTTCCATAATTCAGAGAGTTCAGAAAAATTTCCACGCACGTATAAAAACTGCAGTTTATAATAAAAATTTTAAGTCAGTGCAAACAAGATGGTCTATTCAATAAATAGACTTGCTACAACTGGGCATCTATTTGGAAAAGCAAAAAGTTAGTTTCTACCTCAGATTCCATGCATAAAATAGATTCTAGATTGAGAGTTGAATGTAAAACTAAAACTAAAATGTATTACAAGAAAATACAGATGAGCTCCTTTTTACAAACATGTTATAAGGAAAATTTTCAAAAGCATTATGTAAAGCTTAGAAATCATAATGTAAAGGAGTTATAATGTAAAATATATTCATAATATAAAACATTACATATAAGGATCACACATAAGATACAAGAAATAGCCTTTCTGAAAAGACAGGCAAACTGACAGTCAAGTAGTAGATGCATAAATATATGTATGTTAATAAGGAAAAGTCAAAGTAACCCCTCCAAAATGGGAAATGATATGATTAGGCTCTTAGATTAAGCAGAACAAATGCTCAATAAATGCATAAAATATACTTAAATGCTCTAGTAATTGGAATTGCAAATTAAAATAGGAAACTAATGTTTCATTTGCCATATGACAAAATGAAAGAATTAATGATATTCCATATTTGCAAGAGTGCCTAGAAACTGGTACTTTATTAAATAGTTGGTAGAAAAACTAAATTTGTAAATTGACAACATCTTGTTTGAGGACAGCTCGATGGTTATTTTTGGTATTCTCCCAATATACTTGACGGAGACCTCACACTGCAAATCACTGCTGAAATGTTAGCACATTTGCAGCACGATGAATGTGTAGGATGTTCTTTAGAGTGCTGTACAGAGAAACAAAAATTTGGAAGTAAAGCAAATGATAGCAAAGATGAGGCAGAACAAGAATAAATCCTCTTTGTGGTTTTTAAAATTTATGTAGCTGGAGACACACATAATCATCATATAGAAACAGATGCAGCTAAAGGAGGGCCAGATGAGGATATCAAACAGTGTTATGGTAAATTCTGGGGGATGGTGTTGGGATCGCAGATCATATTTTATTTTATATACTTTAAAATTTGTGTATTATATAAATCTGTAAAGAATAAAATTTTCGAGATGCTGGAATGGCTCAAAGGGTTCTTGAACACTCATCTTTGCAGCCCCAGGGTCTGAGGATGGAATCCTGGCCCTGGCCCGTGTGGACCCATATGCTGAACTGAGGTGTGTCCCTGGTTCGGTTCTCACTGGGGCGAGACCCCGGCCCAGTTCCTACTCTGCGCAGCCCCTCGCCCACCTGTGGAATGAAACTATGTAGAAAACTAATGACGTACAACTATGGAGACTGCTCTGGGCCCTCCCCCTTCTCTCTGTCTCCCTCTGTCTCTCTGTCACAAACCACAAAAATAAATAAATACATTTTTAGAAACTAAACTTTTGTACATTTCTTTCAAAATTAGTTGAACCTGTATAAAACACACAGCTAAATATTACATATTATCGAATAAACCACTAGAGCAACAAGGATCACAGAAGTGACAATTATATTGTCCAAATCAAAGCTTTTGAACAATGGATACAGTAAGATATGATTTAACTATTTCCACATTAGTAGTAAACCCTAAAATATATAGCCCAAAACCCCCAAGGATCGGCAAAGCAGGTGAATCACTAAGTAGACCAACCAAAACTTGATCCCTGAGGGAAAAAAAAGGTATTTTGTTGAACATTAGTTGCTTACAGTAATCGAAGAGACTTCAATCCATCGAAGGTTCGAGGAGGAATACATCTCAGACGGTTGTAACTAAGGATTCTGAAATACATGTATCAATGTGTTTAACTCAGGTATCCCCAAATGGCGAATGTCATTTTAAAATTAAAGTGGTTAAGAAAAAGGTTATTTTAACATCTTATAAACTGATAACTTGGATACATAATATTAAAAAAAATACTTGTGTTGTTTCACTAATACCATAGGTTTATTTCCTAAACACAGTCTAGAATGTTCTCTACTCCTGCTGGATGCTGATACTCCACTTGTGCCCTCCCAAAGGTGACTTTCTCCAGAAGCCCACTCCTCACCCCCGTATGTCATTTTTTTTTTAATAGAACCCAACACTTTTGTAGTATCTGTATTTGTTGGCTTATTGAGGTTTTATTTGTCTTTTTTCTCCCCAAATATTTCCATTCCTTGAGGGCAGAGACACCATCAGCCTTGCTTACAAGAAAACATCCAGCACCTAGAAAATGCATTTTGTCTGGTGAATGAATCTGAACTTAATACCACACTTCACACTCACAGGGTGAGGAGCTGGGTCATGTTGCTGAAGCTCTGGTTAGAAAGGGTGCTTATTCGGTTGTTACTTAAGTCTCTAAAAGAGAAAAAGAAAGAAATCGAGTCTACTGTTACTTAGTGATTCATAGAAAAAGGTCTTTTTGTTCAGAATCGTAAGAGCACCGTCACTGCTCAGCTTTTATTTGAAAATAATAAGACACCAGGTGACCCTCTGAGGTAGCCTGAACTGTTATTCACAATCACTCATACCCTGGTCTGGTGGAATTGGAAGTGACCGCACACCTTGCTCTGGCCAGTGTGGGCACCAGAACCGTTTCACTTCAAAACTGAAGACTTAAAGAGAGCTTGCCATTTCCATACCCCTCTCCTCTCTCCTCTGATGTTCCTCAGGGCCTGCTCCTGCTGCCTGGTCCCAGAGCAAAGACTCATGGAGGCCATTTACAATAGATGGATTTTATGGGTGAAAAACAAATCTTTGCTCTTGAAAATGCCCTCTGGTTATACATACTTATCTTCATTGACACACAGGCTCATGGACACACACAGACATGGTTGATAACTGAAAGAATCCCTCATTTAGTTACACACAATGCCATAATTAAAAACAATGTCATCATAAAAAGCTTTGCCCTTGGCAAAGTCATTAGCACATAGTAGGTCCTCAGTAAAAAAACAAGCAAACAAAACAAAAACTCAGTAAATACCTTAGTTTAATGAATGATAAGTAAATTAGAGAGATGTGAAATTTTTACCAATGATAAATGTGTACTTTGTATTATGGGTTATACATATTTAATGATCTTGATCTTATTTTTATCATATATATATATATATACACGTAAAATCTATATAATATATAAAATAATGTCATAATATATTTTATAAATATAATATGTAACACAATATATCATATGTAATATATGACATAGTATATATAATATTTTAGATAATTTTTGCATTTTGATTTAGAAAAAATTAGTAAATGTATACATACAGCACACATATGACAATGTGACACATCAGTGAATAGTATTAATTCACTAACTTTTTTCTAAAACAAATACATAAATAAAAGGAAGATTCATGAATAGATGAAAGATTATGAGTCATAATTTATGTTCATTTATGTGTGTATTTATATTCACTAAATTTTTCTGAAGCAAAATATATGAATCAATAAATGCAAGACTAAGACAAGCTGATTATTCATTCCTTTATTACAGTACCAAATATTAGTAATATGGACCGATAAAATTATGGAAATGGGAGAAATGTTATGGAAGCTTTAAAATTCATCTTCTTCATTGCTCAAGTACTATACCTAAAATTTCTCTATCTAGGTATCTATCTACCTACCTATATCTATAGATATATATCTACATATATCTATAGATATGTGTATATATGGAATATTTTGAGGGGGATTAATGCAATGTGTCTTTTACTGCAATAGTTTTTTTAAATTTAAACATTCACTGTACATATATATATATATATATATATATATACACACACACACACACACACACACACACACACACACACATACACACACACATGCAAAAATTACTTGCCTGCAGTTGTATAATGACTCATTGGCAAAACCATTTGTGGATATACAAATTCTCATTTTTTCATTTCCTAATAGGTTTCAAATAATCACATGCTTGTCCCTCAAATAACCAAATTCAGCTGTAGTGGCCCTTTGGAAACTGCAGCAATATAATGGTTTATTTAACAGAACAAAATGTATGTAATGACTTCTTGCTGCTTTTAAAGAAATAACTAGAGGCAGAACAAGACATCTTAGAGGATAGTCTCTTTTTATTCTTAATTTAATCATTTGTCATTTAAAGTCCTGTATATATTCTACAAAGTGTTTGATTTTTAGGAAAATTGAAAATGACAATGTCATTTTAACTAACCACTATCTGCCTAGGGTAAAGTTCTCATTGAAAAATGTGACATTTTCTGCTTCCTAGGTCTCTAGAACTCACTAATTAGGAATAAACCTCCTTATTATAGGAATACTAGAAATCTGTCTCCTAAGTCAGTCATATTTACTCTAAAATAAAACAGATTTAAATAAAAAATAAAGTATTTCCCTTTATACCCACTATTTTTGCTATATTTTGTTTTGTGAGAAGGTTTATTAATTATCAACAAAGCTACTCTAAGTATGACATTATATGTATAGGGTAGGATTACATCTTTTTAAAAATAATGTGTACATAACTAGATCAAATTATTTGTGTGCTTAAGCATAATCTTGTATTTTAAACTTAAAACTGATTTTAAAATTGTTTACATACATTAATGAAAAAAAAAGAGATATTATTTTAGAAAGCCATCAAACCAAACAAAAAAAAATTCAATGTTTGGAAATTTATCCCCAGAATGTCAACATCTTTGTCAATTTACTTAAATACTATGTGAGTAAATCTGGATTTTACAAAATGAATATTAATACTGGAAGCCCATACCTTAATTCATAATTTAGTTATTATGTAAGAGAATCAAATCTAACAAAGTAGATTTAAAAATATTTTCAGTAAGATTATTACCATTTACCATCTTGCCTTTACAGTCAAGAATAAAAACATTGTTTGCTGTCTTTCCTTGTCCTGTCATTAAATAGCACATATTCATTATCAATAGACGCATATGATTTACTGCTTTTCTCTAACTCTCTGATTCGTACACTTAATTGCATCTGTGTTTTGAACAGAGGAGGACCTTTTTCTAAGTTTCGCCATCATCTGATTGACACACAATGAAGATGGAGCTAGTGATCCAGAACTACAATGAGCAAGGAGGGGAGCATCTAACTATAAATGATTTATATTATCTGCAAGGTTCACTAAATCTGCCCCTCACTATCCCCATTTTCACAGAATAGAATAAAGCAGAGACAGAAACATAGAATATATTACTTACATAAGTGTTAAATGTTTGTAGTTAGAGAGCTCCTTAGGAACCAGTGTGAATTGGTTCCCATCCAGATACCTAAAAACAAAGAAACAATACAATACTTTTGACAGTAACAGTAGCATATTGTAAAATAGTTGAACAATATTTCAGTCTTAATTGAGGCAAGGAAGCATTTACAATAGACATATTTTATGGGTGAAAAATAAACAGTTTTGAGGTTAAGATGGCATGTTCTTAGCTGGAGTAGCTGGTTAAGAGAAGTGAAAAAAAAAGTACTGTTGTCTAATCCAGTCCAGTTCTTTTGTGGATCATTTAGTCTAAGTTATAAAATCAAGGAGAGCTGGTGAGTACAGTTCTATATGGTTTATCTAAGAAGGCAGGCATGTCTCCAACCATTTCTATGTTAGCAAGACGGTTCATTCAATCAACCACATTTTCAGGCAAACTCCAGTTTGCTTGCGTTTATGTGGACACAGCACCATGAAAGGAATTTACTACTGGTAGACTCTGCTACTGAGGGCAAGACCACTCCTCATTGCCTTAATATGTATCTATATACTTAGTACACAGGAATGGATGCTTTAGAGCAGGGGTCTCCAAACGTTTCAGCCCGTGGGCCGCATTAACCATCAAATAGCAGTTTGGGGGCCAACTACACACTCGAGGTCCAAATAAAAAAGAATCAAAACGTAGATGTTGTTTTTAATTATTTATTTAATATTATTTTATTCAGATAAAAAGGTCTCCACGGACCAGATGAGAGGGCCTCGCGGGCCGTAGTTTGGAGACCCCTGCTTTAGAGAGATACTTGGGGATTTAAACAGAAATAGATTTCAGTTAATAATACTTTAAAAGTACTTTTTTTACCACTATATATCAACTTGGTAATATCAATTTTAGGAGGTTTCACAGAAAATCAAAACATTTATCAAGAGCATAAATATAGCACATATATAAAAGTAATAATCAAATTATCACATGTAAGTAAATTTCCCCTTTCTGATTAGTCAGCAGAATAAGCAGACAATAGATAGGCTTTGGACTAATTGGCAAGAGAATAATGTAAAGGAATAAAGTGATATCCATGGTGTTACAAAAAAAATAAATTCCATCTCCACCCAAGGTTGTTCCTTCTCGGAATATATAATAGATGGTGAGAGGTAGAAAACGTTTTCCAGTAACTTGGATCATCTGGGTATAGATGTGCCCACAGTCCATCCTGGCACACTGGGCACATAACCCTCCTGGCCACATGTTGTGGTCAACCTCACCATACCGGGCTGAGATTAAGATTTTTGCTGGATACAAAAATAGCTGAGAAATTGCCTAAGATAACAATCTCTTTCAGCTATTTCATAACAAAAAGTTATAGGAGAAGCCAGAATAGCTCAGCGGTTGAGCACCTGCCTCGTAATCCCAAGGTCCAGGGTTTGATTCCTGGCCCCGGCCTGTGCAACCCCATCGATGACCTGCAGCACAATTGGTAACCGCCTGAATGGTGGAGAAGGTTCTAGCCTCCCATGCAGGAGGACCTCAGTTCGGTTCCTGCCCTGTGTGGCTCCACATCCACGTGTGTGGGATGAAATCATGTCACAACTAATGCTGTACAACTACGGAGACTGCTCTGGGCCCTCCCTCCTTCTCTCTCTCTGGTTCTGTCCCTCTCACCATCTCTCAAAACCATAAAATGATTCTTTAGGAATAATGAAAAGTTATATAATGGTCACAAAGTATCAAAATAAGTGATAAATATTTTATTGAGTCAAGCATATATTATGACTCGTGCCCACACAAATTTTGATTTTTATCTCTCCACTCCTCTCCGCTCTTTCCTCTGGCTAAATTTTTCTTGGTACCACTAGAGGGCAGCAGAATCTCATATATTAATGCAACACTTTTTTTTTTTTAATAGTTTCTCCTTTTATTTATTTTATTGTTAAATTTATTGTGGTGACATTGATTAATATCAATTACATTGTTTCCAGGTGTACAATTCTACATTACATTGTCTATACGTGCTCACCACCCAGATTCAGCTCACTTTCTATCACTGTATGTTTGATTACCCTCCCTTTTAAGCCCAGAAAATGTCTTAAAAGAAAACTAAAAAGATTCAGAATGTATGCTATGGATATTTACATGTAAAACAACCTAAAGGAAAAATTATATGGAGCTGATTAAAATTAATAGATACTGTTTGTTGAAAACTGTCCATCAATACGTAATTTTTGTCAAATTCTTTAGTATTTAATATAAGCACATGAATTTTTTCTATTAATAATACACACATATATATTACTGTAGAGAATGATCCTGCTAATTTGGTGTGATCATAAGAAGATCTCTGGGAGCTAAAACTAGAATTCAAAAGAGATGAGTTATTTTCCTCATCTCTGTAACCTATTTTCTTTTGAAAAAATAAAGGCTTACTTTTTAAAAAGGTGTAGAGAAATACATTGAAGACTGACAGAAGAAACACATAGGTGGTAGAGACAGAATATGAATCAAACAGGTTCTCAGATGCAGTTTAGTGAGGATATTAAAGAATGTTTCAAATTATTTGATGGGAATCAGGTAAGCAGAATGAGTAAGGCATGGACCAGTTATAATAGCCAAAGAAGGGGGTTTGCATGAATTGTGATTTAAATGCTATGCTGAGTGTATGTGCTTGGCTGGAAGCTCTTAGGATCAATGCTTTGCATACAGAATACAGGCATCTAGCTTCCTAGCACTACATGGAGGGTAATTTCCTGACATAAATACACATTAAAATAAGAATTAAGTGTTTAATTACACACATGCACACACTAAGCAGTGCTAATGGTTAATTAACAACAGTGATTGGTAGCAAGAGAGACAAACTGAACACTTCACAACAATTCAACTCTAAGAGGGACCTTCTGTGTACATGTGCAAAGATCACACCTTTTTTTTTTTTTTTGGTTTGTTTAAGTGTTTAATTCAGGACCAAATTAGGATCCACAGAGCTGCACATTATTTGAAAACAAGTTCTTCAGTAATTGACATGGCATCTTCTGAAACCTCATTAAGTATGTTCCATGTTGCCAAAACTTTATCAAAGCTGCTCATTTGAAATAGTCATGCACATTTGCATGAGTTAGATTTGAACTTAAATAGTTCTGCACATATGATTCCATACAGACAAAAAATAAACGAGGCAAAATGACTCAAATGTACATCCAGAATTTACATGTTAACATTCCTATACAGATAAGAAAATGGAATGGAACGTGCATGCGTTATTATTTAAGCAGCATATTCTCTGATTTCTTCCATTTCACATAGAGCATGAAGCAGCTAAGGAAGTGTGTGTATGTGTGGGTGCTTAGTATCTAGATATTTGTCTAATGGCCATGTAGTTAAATATCAGTTATATAAATGTGAAGGATAATTGGCCCCACACCCTTTACAATCTAAAGGACTCTGATTCAGGTCCAGAGGGCAGTATCTCTCTTTAAGGGTAAGGATTATTTCAGCTTCTTCCATCTCTCAGATATTTATGTATCCAATATGGTAAGTATTCTCCCAGGGGACATAGTAGTAAAGAATAATTAACCACATGGAATATTCCAGACACTGTAGATAAACTAAATAAATATACAGCATTTTCCAGGGTGTATTTGATGGGATATTAACTTTGCAAGATATACCATGAGAAAAGGGCTAGAGGGACAAATAAATATGGGCGCTACCTTTTATTTTACTGTCCTCTCTTGGAGCTTCTCAGTGCACCTTAGTATAATAAAGGCACTGAGAAATCCTGCAGTGAAAAAAAAAAAACAAGTGAGAGAAACACACACGACCAGCATTTCCAAGGGTATCAACCTAGCTTTTATATTATTTGTTTAGGGTTTTATGTGATACTAATTAATGACACCTAGAACGTGACTGGCAAACAAACGGGACACTAAAAAGTTTGTTGGTGTGCATTTCCCTTGGTGTGTAAGATATCCATTGTTCAGAAGAGAAAGAGATGAAATTTACTTACAATTCAGTGACATCTCTTGGAATTCCCTTGGGCAAGGCTTTCAAGCCCTTGTTGCTACATCGGACCACGGTATCCAAGCAGGTGCATTCCGCAGGACAGCGAGAGAAGGGAGAGCAACTGTTGTCTTCGTTTCCTACATTTCCAAAACAAATACAGGAAAACCCAGATTGGTGGCTCTGAAGATGTGAGAAGCAATTTTATGCCTTTAAATTAAAGTAACAAGCACATATCTTGAACCAGCTGATCACTAATGTATTTAAGTATTAAGTACTTACAAATTGACACCATGGGGGCTACATACTATAGCACTCTTTCCAGACTGCATAGGGCAGGATTCCAGAAAATAATCTCCAATTAGTGTTATCAGTAAAATTATAATAATTATTTCCTTTACTAAGTATTACACAAATTACAATTTTAACTAGAATAGCTAAATGTCAACTAAATTATGGAAAAACTGTAAGGAGACAGACATGAAGACACATAAGAGATAGATTAATTGAAAATGTTTAGTAAAAATTGTATAGGTCCCTCATTTTAAAATACAGGACTCCAATGAGCATTTTATTCACTGGCAATAATAATAGGACCTACATCACCTACCTTCCAGGGCTACTGTGAGAATCAAATGCAATGAATGATATGCAGAGTGCTTTAAAAAAAATTGAAAATTATTATTTTTGTTAGAGGATAATAAAGAAATGTTAAAGTGAAGTTATAAAAATAGTATTGACCACAAGTTGGAAACTGGAAAGTGTAAAATATTTAGAAACACAAAGCCGACTTGGGTGTGCAATTGCACTCTGAGAAAGTGAGGGTCCTCTTGATAAAACACAGCAAAACCACCACGACTGTAGGGCTGAAATGTGGTTGAATTGTGCCCACAGCATCACCACAGCCACGATGAAAGCCCGAGGATCACACACACAGATTTGGCAGGGGCTGGGGGGTGCGGGCTTTCTTACCGTCATCACACGTGAAGTCTTGAATGGCAACGTCCTGGATGGGGATTTCTTTGAGGAAGTATGGTTTCTGACATCGGGGATTTCCGGTTACAATCCTTTTCTTTCTGAGCCATTCTCCCAACCAAGCCAGGTAGCAGTTACAGTTAAAAGGATTGGCCAAGAGGTTTCTAAGTGCCACATGCAAACAATGCAGAGTAGAGGTCAGGGTTCTCTCTCTTCCATCATCAAACCCCATGCCACCATTTCCCCCATGCTATTTCTGTGGGCATGGTTCCCTCTTATTCTCTGTATTTCTCTCCACCTCCCGATTAAAGCTCAACCACACACAACACGTGGGATGCATTTTTTTGGCCAAAATATTTGTGAAACTCTCAAAATAACAACACATGCACATAAGAATTCTTCAAATAATCTCATGCAAAACATAAAACAATGGTAGCAAGTAGATCCTGAGACATATCTCATTGAGAGATAATTTAAACTTATGCAAGATCTGACTTACCCAAAATGCAGTAAGTTAATGCAAAGTGAAGGCTGATTACCTTATATTATTGAGTTTAACCTGACAACAGCTATTTCATTAATTTGTCATTTCAAGATTTCCATCTCTTATTTGCACGAGAGAATAGGTTTCCCATCTACACTGACAGCTGAGTTGATTAAATGCCTGTTATAAAAATGAATTTATTTCTACAAATCTCCATACTTTTGGCATCTCACCACTTCAGCACAAACCTATTGGCAATCCCATTATTTACAAACACACCATCTTTAATATGCACAAATTAGTCACTCCATGTAAAATGTCACATTTTATGTGCAAAAAGACAAGTAAGTACTTTACTGATGGATAAATGGCTCAATGGCTCATATGATTTCTTCACTGACTTGAGCTACGCTGAACCTGTTTTTTTTTCTAACTACCTTTTGAGTTAGGTTAGTATGTTTAGTTGTAACCATTACCAGGAAATCAAGTCCGTTAAAAGATTTATCATTTCAAAACCGCTTTTTAGATACTGACACACAACAGGCCTGAAATACATTGTTTGTAGAGGGATTGTTCATTTTTTAATACTTTCTGAGCTCTGTCTATAGACCCACAAATATTCTTTATCCTTGAACTGTCTACATAAAATATCCTCCTGGATAGGCTCAACCTATTTCTCCAATATTCTCTTAATATCATAGTAAATGCCCTCTAGTGAACAGCTTTTATTGTTGGTGTGGTCACCCTAGTGCCGATCTGTCACCGTGAATGATCTTTTTGAACACAGTGTGTTGGTAACAACCATATCAGCTCGGTTTTTATGACACTTATACTGAAAAGACTCCAGTGTGAGAACACTGGTGGGAAATCTGTAACATTTCTTGCATTTGCAGCACAATCAAGTTTTAATAAAATTAAAATTTATAAACTAAGCCACAGCACATTATTATG
Source organism: Craseonycteris thonglongyai (assembly GCA_004027555.1). NCBI lineage: Eukaryota > Metazoa > Chordata > Mammalia > Chiroptera > Craseonycteridae > Craseonycteris > Craseonycteris thonglongyai. The sequence goes on along the minus strand of PVKE010028264.1, from coordinate 2,699 downwards.
AAAAATAATTCACTAGAAAATACTATAATTTTTGTTAAATTTTAATGTATTTAGTAGGTCATATTTTTAGAAAAATAAAAATAAATTTAACATAAACAAATTTATCTTAAAAAAATACCTAAGTCCTTGATCACATTTTTATGAAATGCCTAATAATGCATGAAAATGTTATTAATGAAATTAGTAAACATAATATAGTGGCTCAAGTAATACACAAATGAAGACTACTCATCATACTTACAGAGTAGATAAAGAATGGAGAGTATCAAATGCCCCTGGTGCAACTGTAGTGATTTGATTATCATACAAAGAAAGCAAACGCACAGAACTGAGTCCTATGAAGCTGTCATTCCCTACACAGCTTATGCGATTACTTCTCAACATCCTGAGGGAGGCGAAACAAAAGAACATTGTTATAGAGATAAAGCATCAGGCAATCAATTTTGCCTATCTCGGGACCAAAATAACACCTCTTTGCAAATATGTAGCATTCATTACTGTTTTCTGAATGTTCTCTTGTCATCGGGAATCGCTGTGGCTATGCACTGAGAACCTTGTGCAAAAATAAAATGCTTAGAGTCATCAATGATTACACGCAGTTATAGAAAGCATGGTGAGCCTCCCCGAGGATTTACAACTCCACATTATGAGGGTAGAATGTTTTCCTCTGCTGTTATAATTATGTTTGCATGATTACATAATGTCTTAATTCACCTACAGCTCTCGAAGCCCTTGAAGCCCTGTGATTTGTCTATTCACTGCAGTATTACATTTGGCACTGAACAGAAAGGAGGCAGAAAAGAATCAATAACCCCAGCACATGCAAGGGCATCTCTGGCACTTAAACGCCAAGTACCAAGTCAACATCAACATTCAACATGAGCTGGGGGAGTCAAACTTGACTGAGCATCCACAAAGCTTGCGCAAATCATTTTATTGATGAAATATGATTGATTGTTTTCAGTTCAGAATTTAAAAAGAAGCAATAGTTAACAGACCCCAGTTCTTCACTGTGAAGTTTAAATGGACTTCTCTAGGGCAAAAATTCTGGCCGTTCTGTTTTTAGTCATTGCCATTAATAGGATTAATGCTGTGGTCATTGTGTCATCCTGCTAAAGTTTGGGTTCAGGTCTCGGTTCTTGTCTGAACTGCTTATTTGGGGGGCTTGGAAAAGGAACAAAAAAGTTTCTAAAACATCCTGTGTCAAAAGGAATAAATCTTATTCAGGATTGCTGGAAAGTTAGTTTTCCTTCATTTTCCTAAACATGAATTGACTACTCTATTAGAAGACTGCAGGATGCACGGAAGAGAGGCAGAAACAAATGAACAACCAAGTGTTCCTTAAAAAATCCAGACTGTCTTATAACACATAAGAAATGTCAACTTTTGCATTTTGCTAAGTCATAGATAAAGGAGCCAGGGGACGGTGCCCTCCTTCTCAAGAAGTCATTTCATGTTGGGGAACAAATGCACGACAGGAAAGCATTTCTGTCAGCACTATCCTTTGTCGTGAATAATAAAGAGCATTCGGTCTTCAGCTTGTTGGAATCGCAGACCCCTGGGAGAAGTTGGAAGAAAACTTTGCTTTTTGTCACTAGAAAAATCCATAAGCACACATAGAGGCCACAGTCCACCTGCAATCTGGGATTCACACACTCACTGAACCATGTTATATGCACAGAGGTTTATTAGTCCCAAAGAGTTAAGAAGTCTACAGGTCATAGGTGTGGCTTGTCAAAATGTTCATAGCTTTGAGTGATCCCACTTAGAGGAAGAGATATGTCCAGATAAACCTTCCTTTTAGGCTGCTGACTAACCCGAGCTTGGCTCCACATGCTCTAGTATGCTTGTTGCGAACTGCGGAATAAAGGAGCGGGCCAGTGGGTGTCTGTCTTGGGTGTCAAAACATAAGAGGCACACAAACATTGCCAGAAATATCATGGAGGAGCAAGGTGAATTTAGAGAACTTGTCTTGAGGTGAATCTTATGAATGGAACTGGTTGGAAGAAATCCTTTGACCTCTTTGGAGAAATGTTATGAACTGAATCATGTCCTTCTAAAAATCTGTACACTGAAGCCCTAACTCCCAATGTGACTGTACTTGTCAATAGGGCTTTGAAAAAGGGATTATAATAAAGACTAATGAGGTCATCCTGGTGGGGCTCTAATCTGACCAAACTGGTGTCTTTATAGGAAGAGGAAAGGACGCCAGAACTCTTTCTCCCTCCACACACACAAAGGTGAGGATGCAGCGGACAGGTGGCTGTCTCCAAGCCAAGAAAAGAGTCCTCATCAGAAACCAACCCTCGGGAAAGCCAGGATGGCTCAGTGGGTTAAGTGCTCGCTTTGAAGCCCTGAGGACCGAGGATCGAATCCCGGCTCTGGCCCGTGCGGACCCACATGCTGAACTGGGGAGTGCCCACAGTTCAGTTCTCTCTCTGTCTCTGTCTCTGTATCGCTCTCTCTTTCTGTAAAAATAAAATAAAATAAAATAAAATAAAAATTAGAAACCAACCCTCTCAGCACCTTAAACTTGGACTCCAGGCCTCCAGAATTGTGAGAAAACAAATTTCTATTGCTTAAGTCATTCAAACTGTGGTTGCTTGTTATGGCAGCCAAGGAGGACTAATACAGGTAAAGTTATAGGCTTCCCACTGCACTTCCTGTCCCTCCCAAAGCCCATTCAAGGAGAAAGTTCC